>CAIGRB010165148.1:22944-34783 GCA_903798255.1 Fraxinus quadrangulata
TTAAAGCCTTCATGTTCAATTTAAAGTCCTAGCATCGAATCTCTTCTATATCAATTTATTGTGTAATTTTTCTAATTTTATAATTTTTACCAAAGCAAATGTAATAGGGAGGGAATTCGAACTTAGAGCCCTTTTAAAGATTATTGAAAGCTTGACCATTGTGACATTTATTGAATTGTGACGTTAATTGTAACAAAATAATATATGTTAAGTTTTAGCGATTTTAATGGAATTGAAAAGATTCAAACCCGTGTTCTTCCTTTAAATTATACAAAACTTGGCTACAATATTATTTGATGAATATTGTTAATTTTTACAACAAAATTATATATGTTTAGTTTGAACAAAATAATTGTTATATTTAAATTTTAGACCTAGTTTGATTTTTTTTTTTTTTAAATATATTTTTTTTCCTCCTTTCAACCGCACATTTTTCAATAAAATAATATTACATTCAAATTCAAAAATTTTCCTTATTTTAAAATACATATTCTTCATCAAATCACTATTCCAAATGTACTTTTACAAAATAAAATAAAATAAAATAAACATCAAATGGGGCTCTTAATATTTTATTGTTGACGATCCACGACCGCTCGTGCTGACTCAAACTCCTAAGTCAGTCATTGATGACTACGATATAGTTCTCGAAACAAGCTTCCAGATAACGTAGGTGATTTGTGAATTCGGCTACCATACGATTGTCGAAATTTTTTTAAAGTTAGCAAATTTTCGAAATTCTCGAATTGCTAATTTAGAACGGCCTATTTTGATGCACCGTACCATTTCGCAAGCTATTAACGAGTAAAAAACTAAACCATGAGCAATTCAAAATGATATTAAGAACGCAATGTTTCGACTTTATTTGACATCTGGTAATGAGTGCATCAAAGTAGGCCATAAAAAGGGCAATCACATAATATATAATTGGAGAAAAGTTGTATCTTGTTGTAAAGGGCTCAAAACAACTATAGATTAATTGGAGGAAAAAAAAATCAAAAAACTTTGTGGGGTCATATGGGGCGGGTCCGTCCGTGTGCAATACCACGTCTCACAAAACTTCATAAAGGCGAATCACCCCTAACTTCAATGCTATCGGCTGGTAATAGACCATGGAAGCAGTTCATTGCTGTTAAATCACTTACAATAGTTAACATCACTTGGCAAACACGTTTAAACTTCAATTGGGCCACTCACATACCCTAACCTTGATTGGACTAACTCACAAACCCAAAACTTAATTGGGCCAGTCCATAAAGCCCGAACTTTTAAGCCCTTTTGACACAAAATTATCTATTCCATTTGGGTCAAAGTTAACATCACCATTTGACATCACTTTCTCCAAATCCAAATGAAACTTGACCACTTTTTACACGCATACACACAGTAGCACGGATAAAGACCCAACTCAAAAATATCAAATCATAAACTTCCAACTCGAACCAGTAAATACTGCATTGACTATTTTGATTTCATTTCATACTTAATATCCCCAACAGCCCCACCTAGTCCATTCACCTTATAACCTAAAACACCCACTTTCTCAGCCCCATTTTCGTCATTTCAATAACCCGCGTCAAACATGAATTCTTTTATTTCATCATCACTCACCAGAAACGAAACCCTCAAGAAACTTCCCTAGTTCCACTATTCTTCATATATAAATTTTATCCATTTTCTTGCTCATTCTTGAAAACCATTTTCAATTTGCTGAATATCTTTTAAATCTATATTCTGGGTTTTGTGAATATTGGGTTGAAATGAGTAATAATATTGATCCTGGTATGCAGATTGAAACTTCGCCGGAAAAAGACTATGCTATGAGTGGCAAAATCATGCTGACTGCGATAGTTATACTGTTTGCGGTGGTGATTTTCATGACGATTCTTCATCTTTATGCCAGATGGTACTTGCTTCGCTTGCGTCGCCATCAACACCAGCGCCGCCAGCGCCAGCGCCAGCGCCAGCACCGCCGCACTCATATTGTTTTCTATGTTGACAACCACCAACCAAACTCCGCTGCTGATCATGGGCTGGAGGCGGAGGTGTTGAATTCATTACCGATGTTTGCTTACTCCTCCGAGACTCACCCGGAGGTGCTAGAATGCGCCGTTTGCTTATCGGAGTTTGAGGAGAACGAGACTGGCCGGTTTTTACCCAAATGTAAACATTCTTTTCATACAGAGTGCATTGATATGTGGTTCCGTTCACATTCTACGTGCCCACTCTGCCGGTCAACGGTGGAACCGGTCGCCGAACCCGAGGAAGACCGGGCCAAAATTGCCATCAACTTAAGTGAACCGGGTTCAAGCTCAGGTAACAATACGATGTCGTTGGGCGATCGGAGGAAGGGGTTGGACCGGGTAAGAATAGAGGTACCAAGAAGAACCGAGTTCGATGAGGAGTTACCACTGAGTTCACCCGGATTCAGGTCCCCGGGAACTCGGATGTTGTCAATTAAAAGATTCCTCAGCATGAACAGAAAATCTCCCATGGGGACGCCGCGGGGGGCCGGGACGAGCTCTGGGCCGCTGGGAGCCACCGAGATGGACTTGGAAAGTGGGAAGGATGAGTTGACGAGTCAGGAGTCAACTCGAACACACACTCCAACGTAGTTAACGAGTCGGCGCATCCAAGATAAAGAGTAACGTGTCATTGGAATGAAACGACGTCAAATTTCGAGGAAAACGACATTCGACGAATATCAGAATTTTCGTGGTTCTAGTCTAGGATTGTATATTAATCTTCCCACCTCAACGCTGTCGTTTGTTGACTTCAAATTCGTATCCATTTTATTTTATTCTTTTATTGAGATATTTTATTCATATCTCAATTTATATATTGATTAATGATAAATAAAACATCCTCAACCACGAAGTCTTATTCTAAATAAATATATGATCGATTAATGATTCATAGGTGTATAAGCATAGAGCTCGAAAACAACTATGAATGACAAATTTAGTTTTGAGAATCATCTTTGATTGTGATTAAAAGTAGTTAAAAGAAGTGTGTTACATTCCATATACTTCTTTGAAAAAATAAGAGTAATTTTTTATCAATTTTAAGTAAAAAATTAAAAATTGTTACATCTTGTTTTTTATCTTATTTAATTAAGTTGCACATAATTCCAATTTTTTTTTTTTTTTTAGCAATAATCTCTGTATCTTCACTTTTAGCCCTTGTTTTTTTTTTTAAAAATATATTTCCATCTCTCTTATTTCAACCACATTTTTCAATAAAATAATATTACACGTAAATCTAATTTATTATTATTTTTTTTAACCACATGTTCTCATCAAATTATTATTTTCAAATATATTTTTGGCTAAAAATGAGGCTCTCTGTATATACTAGTATTCTAAAAAGCATAAAATGTGACTAGATTTAAAGGCCAAGCTTCGAGCTTTACGAGCTTAGGGAATCCTAGGCTAAAAAAAGCGTTTCTTATTTTAAAATTATTTAAAATTTCTAATCATTCTAAGAATTATTTAATAATTAAAATAATACATATCAAACATCTAAAAGTATATTATAATATAATTATTTAATAATTTCTACAATTAATTAATTATATAATTTTCAATTTTTCGAAATGCAAAAATTTGACTATTTTTAATAGTTTCTGAGAAACGCAAGATTTGACCAAACTACACCTAGAGGATGAGTTATTAGGTGTAAATGCGGAATTAAAACTTTAATCAACAAGCAACAAGTCACAAGTTAATTATATTTAGGTGATTAGTCAAACAATTCAAATTATCCTATCTTTGAATACCGCGGTAATATCAAAACAGTAAAGAAAGCAGTAAACAACACTAGAATTGTTCACGGAGAAACCCAACGCGGAAAAAACTCCGAAAACTTTGCCGGTCAAAAATCCACTAGAAACTATCAGTAGAACTTACAGACTACCAACAAAGTTGATGACACAAGTTTTCTGATCTCCTGTCTGAAGTATGAAGCAGCACTCCTGGAATGTGCACACCAACACCAATCCTGGCTCTTCTTTGTAAAGCAGTCATCCTGGAATAAGCACACGAACTCCAATCCAGACTCTTTACGCAGTTTATTTCCTGTAAATCTTTTCCAAAAACTCCTCGTTCTTCTAACTCTTCCTTGATCTTTAATGCAGCACAGTTGACAACACAATCTTGCAGTAGACCCAAGCGAAGAAACCAATTTAGTGTCTGATTTGATGACTTTGATGTTTTCAATGTAAGAAGCACGTATGAATTAAAGGATTGAACTTTTGATCTTATGTAGGATGTATTCTCTATTGAATAATAATATATTCAATCTCCCTAGAGCAGAAAACGCAACGCCTCTATTTATATGTTGGACGAATTGAATTGTATGGGTCAGGCCGCATAACAATGTCGCTCGAGCGAAGTGTTCTTCTCGCTCAAGCAAAATGTGTGTCGCTCAAGGGCGAAAGTGTCTCTGATTCTTCCGCTCGAACATTACTCCGACGAGCAGCTAGCGAAAATTCAACGTGAATCCTTCTTATTCCAAACATGAAACCCCAAATCTTAGGCTAACCTACCAACTATGAAACTTTACAATTTAGTCCATAATCTTCTATAATTGTTCAAGTTGGCCCTTTTGTTCATAGAATCGCCAATTACAAAATATAACCTTACAGTTTCAATTTTCAACTAAACAACTCATACTTGCAATTTTCTAATGTGTTTTTATTTCTTACCTTAGTATAGATCAAATCATTTAAAAACTTGAAACTAAGTCAAATAAAAAGCTTTTAAAAAAAGAAAAAAAGAAAAAAAATTAATAAAGCGCCTAGTGGCGCTCATGGCCAAGACGTGAAGCTTCATCACAGTTTCGTGCTTAGGTGACACCTTGGCAATGTTTAAGCGGACTTTTTAGAATACTAATACATAGTTAAAGCATCTATCAACAAAGAAAAGAGAACATCATCAACTTAGACTACGACCTGAGTAGGATGGGACAAGTGAATAGACAGAGATCATCTGCAAAGAAAAAAGTAGTACCACAAGTCACAGTGAGAAATACCGTCATCAAGAAGTGAAATGGAACATTAAACCACAAGTTCCCAAGCAGAAAATTGGAGGATTTTTTATACAATCGACTATCTATTTAAATTTCTCTCTCCTTATATAAATAATTCAATGAAAATGTAATCTACTAAGAAAAATGTTACAATCCTCTGGCTATGGTACTATCCAACTAAAAAGTTTAGGACAAACAAATGTTACAGGCATCAATAGCCATTTGGTTACTAGTATCTTAGAAGTTAGAACTACAATGGTTGAGTAAGACATTAAACATAAGATAGTTGCTAACTACTTTTGGTCCCAAATTTTTAGGTTCGAGCCATTGGACACTACCTTAGTGATACAAGGGAATCATGGCATACATCTCGCCAACCAGGCTGTGTTACCCTGCTGCACGCGAGTATATAGGGGCTACCAATCGTGATTTCCTTCTCTTCTTGCCTTCAGGAGTTCCCCGGGCGCTGCTTGCCTTTTGGGGACTTGGATAGAATCTGGAGGTCGATGTAGAACATGAAGGTGAAGGTGATGAATTATTAACAACTGGGCGATTCTCCTTCCCTGGCTTGTTTCTTTTACTACTGGCAAATCCTTTCGTTAAAGGAGACTTAGCTCTCTTTTTAGCTGACTGTAGCTGCACTCCCTTCCTTCTATCGTTCCTTAGAAGTCGAACATAGAAAGGTTTAGCAGTGGTGTGGCAAGTGAAATTGTCATTCTTGCCACCTCGCTGCAGATCCACATCTCCATTATTCACCTGCACTAGCACATGAAAAGTAAATATACTTTCGTTTTTTATATTTAGAAAGTAAATCTAAAACTACACATATTAATCATAGAGGACAGCATGTCCAGCTCAAGCTATAATAGGGAAGCCTTACCAGGTCATTCGCCTCGATTTGACATTTGGGGGAGGGTTAACAGTGAAATTAAAAAAAAAAAATAGTCATACAGAGTTTTACAAAGTTCCGAAAATTAATAATAGAGTTATAACTAGGAACTGTTTTTCCAAAACATGCCTCAATCCACAACAAAAGGTTGCTACTGCACACATTTGGAAATTGTTTCGTCTACTCTCTACAAAATGTATACAAGGCTAAAATGAAGAATAATTTTCAATGTGAGATTACCAATTGAAGAAGAGCAGAAAATGTCCTAGCAACATCATGCTTATCTTGTCCCCTGACAACATCTCCGAAGGACATGGCCTTTCCCTCATCTCCTTCCATATATAGCTTATCCAGAACTCTGTCACCATATTCATGAATATCAAATGGTGGGCGAGCGTCCTGCCGGGAAACATTATCATTATCTAAGTGAAATTCTAAGAGAAAATAAAGTTTATTCAATGAAAGGGAATAGTGAATATACAGACTTGTTCTTCCAAGTTCTGCTCTATTCTTTGTTTCCATGTTGAAACCCGAGTAGCCAATTCAGTCTGCTTCTCACTCTCGGCTAGACTGGCAAGAAGAGAATCCTACAACATAAGATAGGTTATGCATTGAACCAATCCAACATTATTGTTATTGTAGTAGCTCTTATTATTGTTATTTTAATGTTGTTCATGCTACCCTTTACCACAATTAACTAGACAATGTCACATTTCATCATTGAAAGTTATCTTCATCAACAATATCCATTAGGTTATGTCTATAAAGGTAAGCTAAAATATCTATTCTTACCAAGTGAGACCGGCAAAGATCTTCAAGGCTTGCATTAGCACCAGGGTCATCGTAAGCTTCACTGAAGTCAAAGTGATCGCCAGCACCATCATGCTGCATATAGTCAAAAGATGAGTAGCTAGACAAAGTATCAAGCTAATTCATTTCTAAGTACGTGCATAATTCACCAGCCTCACATTTTCTTGGTGAGAAGGTACATCATCTTGACTGTATTTGTTCTCTGGAAAGTCAAAATCAGGTGGGCCGCTATCTGGATCCCCGCTATCATATCCCTGATCTTCAATGTTATCCTCGGGTTCATGAAAGGCATCATTCATTTTATTCCCTCCATGAACGAGCGATTCCCGAAGCTGCAATTACCAGTTAGATATTGTGAGTGAAACAATCTTATGCAGCTAAAGAACCACCGACAGACCAACCTTTTCGTAAAGTGGGGAATGTGATTTGCTTTGTCTTTCTGAGTTGCCACGTTTTGCTTCCCATATTTCAGTGAGGTCTGAACTAATAGGACCGTTTAATTTTGCAAGAGGAAATTCTTCGGTTAAGAAAACATGTTTCCTGGAACCAACCCCTTGCCTTTTATTAGCTTTTACTGCTTGTGAGCAAGGATAAGATCAGAAAGCATTAGATGATAAATAAATGATACTCCTCGTAAACAAAAATGGAAATGAAAATATACATTAGAACAACCTTTCTTATAAGGTTTAACTTTCAAATTCCCTGGTTCGTGAGGATTCATATGTTTCCATGGATCGTCATCATCAGATTCATCCAAGTCCCTTTGTTGATACCAATCTCCCATTTCAAATTCATCATTGTTGTCGTCAGGAAAATCATCGGCAGGAGGGGGAGATCCCACATTGTAGTCATTAGACTCAATGACGGGATTTATAAAAGGTGAGCGAGTTAAATTGTTATCCAGATTCTTTCCAACTGCCAACTTATTGCCATTTCCCCCACATTGTCTTATTGGTGACTGAAAGCTCTTATGGCCTTTAGAGGTCAGTGAGCTGCCCCTACAAAAATTAGTCTGCCCTTTGCCAGCTTTACAATCACCATTTAGAAAATCATTAACTGCAACGGCATCGCGAGAGTCAAACAAAATGAAATCCCGGTAGAGATTGCTGTTGGCTAACTGCATTCATAACAAATATAACAATTTAAGATAGAATTATGCATACCATTGTCAAAAATTCTTAATAGTCATATTATTATACCAGATAGGACTCTAGTTCCCCATTATCACCACCAGCATCAAAGCAATCCCCTTCAAGGACAACTAGATTTGCAGGGACCCTCACAAAGTGACTCAGGGGAGAAACTCTACAGGTTGCACTATCCAAAGAAATCTTTGCTTCCACTGCAATGTAGAATAATCTAAGCCACAAAGACTCTTGCTGACAGTACCACAATCACAAACACAGAAACAACCTACCTGGGATGTCATCTGAAACCCAAAATGAATCATCCTCTTCGTCCTTTGCAGTATGTGTACTAGTTTCTTCGGGTCGGGCAGCAGTACTATCTGCTTGATCTTGCTGACTGGTCAAATAACACAACATAGACAAAATAATAATAAGGCATCGAATGGAATTCATTTTTTTAATAATTGACCTGGAAACCAAATGTTGATTTGGCTATTTATGTATGCTTTGATCAATGTGAACAATGACACTAATGCAAAAGTCAAAATGAGCCATATTTTTCCAGTGTACAATAATACTTTGAACATTCATTATGTTGCTGCACTAACTGAAAAATGATAAAAATCCTAGCTGATTAACTATTGATTGTATTCGAAAGATCCATCCCATATCCACTCACTTTTGTACTGAAAATATGCCCTGAGGTTATAGTAATATTTTATTGAAGTAGAGGAAAGGAAAAGAAACTGAACACTTTAGAAGGAGCTAACAAGCTGCATGGTTAACCAAAGTAGAAATACAACAGTAGAAGTTCATAAAAACAATTAAGTTGATGGGAAAATGACTCCAAATGCTTAATGTTTATAGAGTTAGCACAAAATTAAGAAAACAATCTCAAAAGTTCACGTCTGCTAAGCTCTACAAGTAAACTTCAGCATTTCCAAGTATATCAGGCCCAGAACAAAGACAGTTTTTAGGGATAACAAAGAGTACTAAAGCCAGTTGACAGGAATTTTATCGTTCATGATAGGGATAGCCGATAGGTTTCTTTCCATTACAATATTAACATCTAAGGAGTTTTAGCTGTGAGTGTAGTTTCCCTAAATTATACAGGAAGGTTATGAAATAAAAGTAATGCTATTTGTATATCACTATGTACATAATAGCGTACAAATAAATGATGCGTAAGAGAGAGAGATTTTATTTTTTCTCTCTCTCTCTCTTCCACATCATCCATCTGTACATCCTTATATACACGATGATGTACAAATAGCATTACTTATGAAATAATACAAGTAAAACACAGTTCTAAATATGTATTAGCTGAACCAAATTTATTTATAAAGCGAGAACATCCTTTGTAAAGTGACATGAATTTTTGCTAGCAGTCAATCAAATTATTGATAATAAAGAAAATGGAATGTTATTAAATTTTTCCTAAGAAATGTTCTGTGGTATATACCTTTCCATTTTCATATGTTCGTTGGAAGTATCAAACTTAGGCAGCGGTATCTAGAAAATACTTCATGTCGCATCCATTTTATGTACATTTCTGTTTCATATTCTTTTTACATTTAACTCTCCAAGTCAAAATTATAAAGAACATAGGAAAATCAAAAGGCTGGTTCTTTTACCTTTACCCCGTTTATTCCCCACAAGGATCAAAAGTTATGGAAAACATAATATATATATATATAAAAGGCTCAGTTTACAAAATAAGTTTTCCAAATAGCCTTTTTGATCAACAACTTCAAAATTTGCAGTGTGTCAGCAATTCAATTTTTCCGTAGTAACCTTGATTCCAGTTCCACCAAAAGCTTCAAGCAATCTCTGTAATTCAATGAAATAATTTGACACTTCTATTTAATAATTACATTCTTCATGAATAACAAATGAGCCTATTCGGCTGCTTAAGTTTTGATTATAGATATACTTAACCTCAGTTTTCATAGACAGTAACAATGTCCAAAGATATAACTATTAGTTATCACTTATCACAGCATGGAACGTAGAGAAGTTCTAATGATTATCACACTATTTAGTTTACAAGGACTGGACAAAAAATTATGACTCTACAAAGTAAGTCCAGGAGAAAAAGAACAAGATTTCTATGAAAATGAACTACAGGATGAGAAAAATGGGTGGTTTCACACTAAAAATAAAAACTTAATGGAAGGGTACCTGCTGCTCTACTGCTGAAACAAATTAATAATGGAATCAAATATTTTCCCAGCTTAACCGAAAACTAGAAGAAATGGGGTGTTGCCCTAAAACCCTCATGTCACTCCTACCTTTCCCTTCATTTTCCACCTAGGTCTAAATTAATCCCAATAATTGCTAAAAAAATAATAATAAATAAATAAATAAAAATTGCCAATTTGAAGTTATTCCGACATTATGGTAGAAAAAAAGTAATTGAGTTCATATACCCTACTGCACACTCGAATTTTAACTTCAGTAAATCTACTCTGCAAGTGAATTCAGAATGTAATTTGAACCAAATCAATGTCTGGTATAATCGAGACATCCTATTATCATATTAGATTAGCGCACCAGATCAACCACCACCACTTTAGCAATCAAATATATCTCATAGGTCGGTCACTAAAATAGAAGTCTACGAGAATCAAAATTAAGCTATTGACAGAATTTTAACTGGAGAGCATTGTTTACACACAAATATCAGCACTTGGATAAAGTTTTCAAATTTACTACGTAACTCAAGTCTTATGCTCGACACATCAACCCTTTAATGGGAGATGGAAGAAACAAACAAGTTCTTGAGAAAAACTGTTCCACTAACCTTGCTTCCAAAGATTTCCTGTATCTACAATGTGTAATTTTCATTAGACACATTCTATACCTTAAATTTCTAGCCAGTATCTTTTTCTAGCTCACCACAGAGTATAAACAGCATCCGTTATAGATATCTAATATACAAACTTCTATACTATGCCCAATCATAGCAGCTACCAAGTTCATTCCACTTATTCAGATTCTACCCAAAACATATTCCCTTGTTACCTCAAAACCCCTTATGAAGTAAATCTACCTTCTTCTTTGTCCGACTTCCCACCCATCACCCATGCTTTATTTTTTTCTGTAAAAGCAAGCTTTGATAATTCAAACTTGCTTGTTCCTACAGAATTGAATAACCTGCATTGAGTTTCTTGATAATAATTCACATTAACCTTGAAGTTTTCTCGATTTATAACCCAGCAAAAAAAAAAAGGTAAGGTTAAACATCCTGTAGAAGGATTAAGTATCATATTCACTGCAAATTGATATCTAATATGAGCAAGTTATGAATTCAGAACCGGAGAATGAAACTAAATCAAATAGAATAAACTAAGGAAAAAACCAAACCTTTTCTGGGAAATGAACTCCAAAGCATGCAAAACCAAAGAATGCAAATATTCCACCTTCTTACTGTACACCTGTATGGATCCCTGAAGCAGCAATGCAGCTACATATTGCCCCAAAAACCAAAAACAATAATAAATAAATAAACCCAACATAAAATTCAGAATGAAGTTTGAATAATAAATAATTTACCTTCAGCAAAATTTACCGACAAGTGGGCATTGTCGTGGCCAGTGATTTCACCGGAGCATATCTTTATCAAATATCCCTCTAAATTCTTGGCTAAATCGACGGCCCAATTCGATTCGAGGTCCCGCAGAGGTTGTATTGTGTGGATGAATTTACCGGAGGAGGATTCCGGTTGTTCGAAATCGTTACTCATTTTTACAAAATTGAATTTTACCGTCCATTACTAATATTTTTTTGCTGTGCGCTATGAAAATTTGGTTGCAAGAAGGAAAACAAAATACGTAAGGGTTTTGAAATTTGAAGAAACTGGATTTGATTTATGAAAGTATGAAACTGGTGGGTGTATAGAGATGGGTGTATAGAGATGAATCTGAATCGATCGATACCGATACAGGTTACAGTGTGTGTGTGTGTGTGTGTGTGTGTGTGTGTG
>CAIGRB010165150.1:4725-28160 GCA_903798255.1 Fraxinus quadrangulata
TCAAATTTAATACCAATTTCCAACTCCTAATGAACTTCTAAAATAGAACTTCAACTTGATGTAGAACTTCAATAGCATTTCAAACTTGAATTCTTCTTGACGTTCATTTCAATTAGAATTCTTTAATATTTCAAACAAGGAATTCCGGTCACACCTAAATTCCAACACATATGTTACGAATTATTGCCCACATTAGGAAAATCGAGGGTAAACTGTCATATATATACCTTTTACGGTGGTTTTAGGTACGTACCTATTTTTGTGGCAAATTGCCATAGTAAATATCAAATTACCCTGTAGTATATCAGTTGCACGACTGCATATTTTTGTGGATTATGCTTGTGGACGTGTAGAAATTTATCAAGCCCAATTTGTTTATTCATTGTTGACTTCATTTCTTCATAAATTTTACCAAGCTTACGTATTCACCCTATGATTGTTGTTTCTATAACTGTGGTTGACAATGGCGAATCCAGGATTATTGGTAAGTTAGGACGGTTGTTGATAATTGACTTGTCGACAGTCAACGACGGTAATAACGATGTCATTTATTAATATTTAATTAAATATAATTAAAAATTCTTCATTCTAGGTGATATTCGATATTTAAACATCTTAAAAGTGCCCGCATGTGCCAATATAAAAGGAGATACCAACGTAAAAATCAAGCGAGCAAAAAGCAGGCAAGAACTTGGGTAAATTTTGAGGTCACTTTCAGTTGATTTACCATAAAAAGAACAACTAGCCACCGAATCATAAGGGTTGTTGCGATTGTTGATGCCCACCTAAACAAAATCAAGTTTCCAGGAAAAAAAAAAAAAGGAATCTTGATTTCTGCCTTTAAAACAGTTCAGCAACAGTATGATGCACTGCCAACTCAAGCTAGAATCTAATGCATGATGCCTAAAAGTTCCATATCTTTAGAAAATCTTATTACAAACATGTCTGACTAAGCTTAAATTTACTTCAAGTTTTAAACTAAATTCTTTTTCAAAGAAAATCAGTTGCAATGTTATGTACTTAAACGCACCAATGAGGTCACATAGTACATAAACTACTACAAATTTAGTGTTACTGCAAGACACAAATAGCTTTCGAGAATTTTTAAAACATCAAAAGATGAGAAAATGTGAAAAATGGGCCATAGAATAAATTAATAGTAAATATTCATATTTTGAAAATGAAAATAAAAGCAAATAACAAATTACCTTGTAGGCACTTATAGTTCTCGACCTCTTTTTTCACTACATCAAGAACAATTAGCTCAGTTCCTTCGGTGTAATGATCCTCCGTCAAGTTGTTCCCAGCACCTGACTGCCCAAAAATTAAATTATCGGAATATTTGCCCATGCGGTCCAGATCTGACACTGTCCATGGTGTTGAGTTAGAGATCCATGAGAAAGGCACGTGGGACAAATTGCCCATAGCTAGCCTCATTGTAGTAGACGTTAAGCCTCTCCAATTGCAGAGGCGGAGTCGATGCTGTGCTCCGCACACACCACCTCCAACTCACTAGGCATCGAGCTACGTAGTTAGGTTATGGTTTGAAGAAATTTTCTTTTTGCAATCAATTTTACAAAGAGACATATGGGTTATGTCGTTAGGGGTAACAATAGACTGAGCTGAGCCGACTCGGTCCTATTGTCCACGAGCTCGACTCGTGCAAGTTTAGAATAGACTGAGCTGAGCCGACTCTGTCCTATTGTCCACGAGCTCGACTCGTGCAAGTTTAGTACCTCGAGCTCGACTCGTGCATGTTTAGAACCTCGAGCTCGTGGGCCGAGCTGAGTTTCGGCTCATGAGCTCTCTTTTTTTAATAAATAAAACTTTTCTTCTTTATTCGGGCTTGAAATCAACTATTCAAATTTAGAGTAGGTGGAATTAAAAATTGTACACGAACAACTTATTATTTTTACAATTTAAAAAAAAGAATAAAAAGAATATTATAAAATAATATGGTTAAATTAAATATCACTTACCTAACGACATGAAAATTTCATCATATTTGTCTTGCAGTCGGAAATGAGTGTCTTGTCAATCTTTCACGCACATTAATGTTTTTAAAATATCTTCTTTCAGTAGGCTTCTGATCTCGGACAGAACCCTCTTACATGTACTAAAAGTAGACTTCAAAGTTACAGTGCTAACTAAAGGTGTTAGTAGGTCTTTTGCAATCGTAGAAACCATCTGCCATCTTTTTTTGAACTTTTTAAAATCGTTTTATTATTAGGCACGTTGACGTTGAAAATTAAATAAGTAACTTTCAAGCCAACTTAAAGGAAAAATATGGAATTGATTAATGTATCCTCAAATGATTACGAATGGTCATATAATGGTTCTCTTTATCTTGTCAAAGGAGATTGAAATATGAGAGGTACAAGAGAGTTTCTTTGTCATATAATGGTTCTCTTTATCTTGTCAAAGGAGATTGAAATATGAGAGGTACAAGAGAGTTTCTTTTCTCAAAATGTCTAAACGTGCCCCCCCCCTCCCCCTTTCTTTATACCATCTTTTCCTTTTATAGAAAAAATATACATGTATCCAACACTTCTTGTCTTGTCAACTACAATTCCGAGCTGAAGAAGTACACTTATTGTTAGATTGGCTGGCGAGCTCAATAGTCAAGTCATCATGAGTTAATATTGTAGGTGGTCCTAGTAATTAATGAATTACTTAGAGAATGAAGCTAAGTTGCTTGATTGGTTGATTATGTGGGCGCCGATGTCAGAAATGTTCATGTGCACTTAGATGATTGGTAGTCAACATATCTCATTAGTGATCTTCAATCATTATGTTTCCTTTAATCTCGATAAACCACGCAAACTTCCCATGCAAGCAAAAAAATAGTCGATCTGACCTTAATAACTAACTTCGGGTGTCAACAACCGAACCGACCTCACATTAAGACCCACTTATCCTTTGTAATAATCTGAACTTAATTGGCCTCGGAGGTCGGACATCAACAAGGCATATTATGATTAAAGTAATCAAGTAAATAAGCGGCAATGCATTTGGACTTGCGTCTAATGTTTGATTACATGTAGTAGACGTACTACTTCTAGATGAACTTATTGTATCATATCTATACATATTAATGCCTTTAAATAAGTTTAATATTTCAGCGTCGTCTTCTTTAATAACAGTTGGAGGAGTAGGTGTAGAGGGTGCCTGACTAATATTTGTACACATTCGTTCTGTAAATAATTCATACGTTTCATATAAAGTTTGGTCTAAATTTCTATAAGTGATAGTTGAATTAAAAGTTAAAAACCTTTAAAATTTGATCAATTACATATTTGGTACCTCATAAATAATATTGGGGGTCCATGTATGCTAAAGGAAATAACACAAAAAAGTCTTCCCAATATTTTCTAAACTTTAATTCCATAGAATATACAATTTCACTAAAATTGGGGTCATTTTTATATTTATGAAAAGCGCTTACAATTATATAAAGACGTTCAAACACCATACAATTAGTGAGATCATACACTCTTGATAAGATATTTGTAGAGTCATAAACTCTTGTTAAAATTTTTTTAATTTAAAAAGCTAAAAGCCAATCACATTCATTCAAAATTGTGTCATCATTGTTTCTAATATACCTGTTGATATAAAATTTAGTTATGAAACGTTCAAACCCTTAGCATGATTTTAATAATAAATAAGTGGGTTTCCATCTATGCCCTATGTCACTAACAAATATTTTCATATTCGTCATCTCAAGCTTCGCACAAAATTGTTTAAAGGCTTATATTCTATTAGGTGAAATCGTGATATATATTAGTGAATCCTTAATATTATTAATTTCATTCTTAATATATTTCAAAATATATTAGTGCATCACTAATTCTTTGAATTTCATTTTTAATATGTTTCAAACCATCATGCACAATTAAATTAAAAATATGACACACACAACGAATATGAAATAAATAACCACCGAAATTGGGCTGCAGTACCCTACACAATTTATCGACAACTTTCTTATTAACACTAGCATTGTCAAATGTAAAAGACCGAATTTTACTCTCGCAATGAGAGTCTCTAATAATTCTCATAATATTGTTATATATATTGTTAGCATTGTGAAATAACTCAATAATTTTATAAGTAATAATTTTTTATACATGCACCAAAGTGGGTTTATGTAGTATGCAGTTGCAATTATATAACATTTTTTATTAATCCATTCTTATAAATCCAAAGTTAATGGTATAACACCCACAATCAATTGTTTATTTGTATTAAGTAAATATTCTATTGTATCGGAATGAAGACGGTTTCTACTTAACCCAATGTACCTCGATTGAAGATATTCTTTTACATAAGAGATGAAATGTTGGTTATCCGCTACTACTAAAGGAAACTCAGAATTTCACCATCCCCGTTCGAGCTTTCTCCTCCGAATATGTCAAAGTGGAAAGTGTATTAGAAGCATAATTTGCGGTTTGACTATCAAATTGCAGTTGCATTTGATAGGTAGCAAGAAGCCCATATTTGGCCGCACATGCTCTGTAGTGACGGTTAAGGCAACTAATGCCTTTTTGCCATACCAATCATTGTGACAATATTCACATACTACTTTAAACTTTGCGGCTCCATCGACCACATGACCCGTTGAATCAATTTAAAGTGATCCCAATATTTAGCCTATTTTTTCCCCTTTTTGCTTCCCTCTTACATCGAAAATATATAATTCATGTTCCTGTTCCTGTTCCGATTCGAGAACGTCAACATCTTCCAAATCAATCGGATTACTACTTCTGTAAGCATCCGACTCTGGAATATTTTCAGGAATGGGTACTTCGTTGAGACTAGCAAATTCATTCCGAAATTGATTGCGGCGTCATATGCGATTCACTTTTTTCAGTGATAGGCGAACCCGACTGTGCTCGAGCTAGTCAAATTACGAGCCCGAGCCATCCACGAGTCGACGAGCCTCTCGACTCGTTTGACACCCCTATATGCTGTGATGGTTTATTAGAAAAAAAAAGCCCAAAGCAAAAGATTTTTTTGGTCCAAGTCTAAACTCACGTTCCTCCCTCTCCATTCATTCTTCAAGCTTCCATCTTCTGCACTGTTGCATGCAACAATGGCGATTGCCTTAAGCCTTCCATCCCAACCTGTGGATTTTGTCGTAGACAGCACGGGCAACCGTACCACCTTGCCGGATGTTGGCTCCGCCACTAAGGATTGGTACTTCCCTCCCATCCATTCCTCATTAAAAACATAATTTATGTTAAGAATTTTTGGGAGGCCTAACAAGTGTCCATTACTTATTTAAAACAAGAATATGCAACAATTTCTCTAACAATCATGCATTTTCTACGCAATAAAATTAGTCTAAATTTCATACATTTCATAGTGGACACAAATTCTATCATTTCTTGTATATTCGTTTCCTTTTATATTGCGTTGTGGCTTTCTTTCAGAGTATCCAAATGTGTCACTATTTTGGTTCAATTTTTGGTTTCAGGAGATTACTTGAAAAAATAGGTTATTTTGAGCCTTTCTAAGCCAATGCGTGTGGCTATTACTGTTTTCCAACTGAACCAATTAGGTTTTTAATTTTTGGAATTTACGAAAATTTCCTGGTATTATAAGCAACTTTAGGTCCTTTTTTTTTTCCTGGAGACATAAAGTTATTTGTTAGATTCATGAATTGTCTATGGGACTTGGAGATTTAAGATTTTAGAATACTTAAGTTAGCAAAAGTATTAAGCGTCCGTTTGAAAACCATTCTCATCCAATTTTTTTCCAATCAAATTTCTAAACTACTGGGACCCACGTACTTAACTATCCATTTCATCAACAATGTTCCCAGCCCACTTACATGAATTGACTTTTCTTATGCACAATTATTTTTTTTCCATTATTGCCCTCCAACATGGGTGTTAGGTGGAACAGTATACTTTTATTTTGTTGAAGATGATACGTGATGTAGACGAGAAATATTGCATTCACCATGAACTTGGTCATTTACTCCATAAATCTGCGAAAAATAACGAAAATGAATTCATGGAAAATTATTAACGATTTCACATACAACTGCATGTATAACGACTAAAACGAATACATTAAGTCCACCAATCAATTCGGGCGCGATCTACAACTACTAACGTAATGCTTGCACCATGTAATCGCGTAGTTGCTACCACGACATGTCCTCTTCAACTATTGCATCTAGCTCGACGGTAATTTCATCTGCTTCATCGGGTATATCTATATCGACTTTGTCGTCATCTAATTCTCCGCTTTACGAAAACCCTCATCCATGTGCAGAAAGTGACAGTTAGTTGTATATTTGTATGCCATTGACACAGTGTGCTTGCCGAAAATTCTCGAATGAAGAATGGCATACTGTTTGGTCGAGGGAACAGTGCCACCGAGAGCAGTCATTATCCATGGAAGCTGGTGACAATTTCGTGCAAGCCTCCGGATCTGTAGGTTGAGAACGCTCCGGATCAAAGTCGGAAACAGTGCAAAAATTCTTGGGTCTTCTCCGTGGACAATGAATATAGACATTTGTCTATTGGATTTCCAAACGCTTTCTAATTATCTCCTTGATTTGGTCCAAAAATATTTTTTCGCCATGAGCTACACAATTGTCAGTATATTTTCGAAGAAGAGTAGGTGGAAAATGGTGAGGGGAAAGGTGTGAAATTGCAATTACAAATGGAGGGCAAAAATGGAAAGAATATACAATGGGAATATTGTCCTGAAATTGGGATTCTGACACATTTCATTGACTTAGGGGAGTGTTGTTTGAGAACACTGTAGGAAAATTAGTTTTTGGCAAAAAAAAAAATAAATAATAATTTCAAACAGGAGATAAATCAGATTTTTGGTAACCAAAAGAGATAGAACAAGAGATATGCATCTTTGAGAATTGATTCAGGTAGCACCTATTGTAAATAAATTTCAATAAAAATAATCAAGGTTTTTTGGACATTCAAGATCGTTAAGTGCACTAGTTAGGAAAAGAGATGTCATTTGTATTGCCTAGAATAGTCGTAGTATTTGAGACTTTCAACCATTTGATGGTAACTAAAAAGGATTTTGAGCTTTGTCGTTCAACTTTTTGATGGGATGGTCGGAGTATTTGAGATGTTCTTATGATGGTTTTTATATTCTTTTATTCCAAACTGAAAGATTTCTAAATCCTATTTATGTTGAAAGCCCTGCATTGAGTTGTCACTGTAGCTTGACACCTACATGACACCATAATTTTTATTATTATTCTTCTGTCAACACATGCGAATATAGTCTAGCTCAGTTAAAAATATAGAGGACAAAATTATTGGGTACAAGGAGATAACAATTCACTGGCTAAGAAAAATTATTATTGTTACTACTACCACAGTCACATTTCTATTATAGATCAATTCAGTGTGCTTGATTTATAGCTTATTGGGACATTTCACTCTTACAATCTGAATATTGTTCAACGATTGACATGAGGTAACAATTGGCAGTCCATGGAACCAAGAATCTCACAAGTGGTAATTAGGGGCGATTAGGGCTTGACCAATTTAATATTTACTTGGGCCACTTGTTTCGCCTTGTTAAGTTCAAGTTATAATTGGAAATTTCTAAATTTTTAATTTACATTTTTTCAGTCAAAATCAAGTCTTAATTGAATGGTATTAGGGTTTATCGAGTTGTAATCAAAGTGAAAATATGAGTTATTGAACTCTAATTAACGCCAATAGAGTTGGACTGGTAGTATAGTCCTTGAAGGAATCCATGATGTCCAAGAAGATCACATATGATCATTGGAGTACAATTAGAAGTATAAAAAGTGTCAGAGTCGCACAAGTTATGTTCCAAATTCTCAATAACAACTTGCAATACATTTTTCACATAGAAAACATTGAAATTTGTACAAGGCTATTCTAGAAAAAAAGTAGTCTGCTAAGTTAGCTTTTCAACGCTTTTTGAATCACCTCAATTAGATATCGAGAGAAGTTATGACGAAAATATTGAAACCTACTCAACTACTGCTCGCCTATCGCTGGACTAGCGTTCGAACGACTTGGTTATTCGAGAAATAATAATATTATTGTCAAGCTGATTTTGAGTTCCTTTTCATCCCAAACACTGTCCATTATAAATATACACCCTATGGAACGTTCAAAAGTGTGTTGAATCCGATTATTCCATAGAGATCAATTTTTTATGATCCAAAACATTCATTAATTCTAAAATTCAACCATTATATATTACTTGATCCATGAATTCTTCCAAAATATATTTTGTTAATCAAGCCATATTGTTTCATATTAAATCATATATGAAAACACACAAGATCTTTTGATCAAATACCAAATCACCTAATCCACATGAGATAAATCAATATCAGAGATTGGGAGCTAGTGCATAAGTATAAATTCAGGAGGACTAAGGTAAGGTACCAAGAGTCGGGATCTGGCGTCAGGAGCACACAGTCCAGGAGGGCCAAGTTATAACCAGGAGTCGAGATTTATTTTGAAGGAGCGCACCTCCAATAGGATTAATGGAGACTACATGAATTGAGGTCAGAAGTTCTACGTGGTAGATGGGTTTAGACCGTACTTTAAGTTTGTTTCGATTTGTAGTGGATTACTGACTAGCAAAGTGTCCGAAATTTTTACCCAGTTGAGATTTCTCCATTATCATCTTTGTGTTCTTTACTACTTTAATTATTGATTGTAGTATTCAAACTTATGATAAATTGATTTGTTTGATCTAATCACTCGAAAACAAGTAAAAAGTGATTTGTCACTTTTAGTGGTGTAATTCCGCATGTTGAGTCTAAATATTCGATAAATTTAAAACTTACAGACCTATTCATGCCACTATAAAAGTGGACTTTTGTCCTCATTGAGATACAATACAAGATCCAGACACAATCGCTGCTTCTTTTGCTCTCTGTGCCCGATCATTTGTGATTTCTCTTTTGGTCTTTTGCTTGAGCTTTCCGACAATCATTGCAGGGGTGTGTCACCGGCTGCCTAACCTTTAGTTTTTGCCCTTGATTGTCCACTATTATTTGGCCTTTTGTGGCTATCGTCTCTGCCCATTTTCTTCGTGTATTCCATGGGTTGAAGATCGGTGAATCTAATGGGATCGAGAAGGAGAACATTAATCTACCTTGATCTTCAAAAACCATTGAATGGATCCCACTCAAAATCATGCCAAAAGTGGCCTACTAAGACATTTTTCCATTGGTGTGTGTTGTCGCAAGCACCGAAAAATAATACCTTAACCTCTAAAACTAATATAGTAGTGGAAGTAAGGGTCGTTCCCCACGAAAAGTATGTAATTCAATATTTTCTGCTTCGTACAATGATTGTGGGGAGGGGGATGGGAGGTTTTGTATGCAAACAATTGTAAATAACATAATTAATAACAATGAAAATTAAATTAACGAAAACAATCAAAAGAATAACATTGGTCCAAGTCAATATGCACATTTGAAACTTTACAATTGATCATCGATGCAAGTATAAATCAACCCATATTTTAAATATTCACCGTTGAAATTATTTTTCTATCTCTCCTTACTTATAATTAATTAGAATACAAACGACCCAATTAACCCTAATCAACAAACAACCTAAGACAAGAGCTCTAAATTTAATTTGATAATTGCATTACAAATTAGAAAGATCGATGAAGCAAAACAACACAAGCACAAATGGTTGCATTTAATTTAGTTGAGCATTCTTCCTAAGATTCAACAATCACCCAAGCAGTAAATTATCAAACCTTAGTTGCTTCACAAGTTAAAGAAATCAAACAATTAAATATTTGATATTTAACTTAGCGGTGAATTGTAACGAATAACAAACTAGTAGGTCTCCTAGCAATTAAACATAACAATCATGGAAATAAGTGTAGAAGAATATTCAATACTCAAAAACATGAATAAAACTAAGAAAAACCATTTAGATCTCATAATATGTCGTTCCGAGACTTCAATCTCCTTCGAATAAGTGTAAACGTTTAGTTACAATTCATGAATCCATGAGCAAAATAATGAAGAATGATGTTTGGAGGCATTTTATATATTCTAGGGTTGCAAATCACGTATTTATAGTTATTTCCATATGTGGTTGACTTAAATTCTAAAACCAGAAATTTTGTATCGGGAAACACCTATGCGACCGTATAGTAATAAGTCATGCAGTTGCATAGAACATTGAAACTAGACTCAAAAAATATCTGAAGGTGCTCATGCGATAGCAAAGAAGATTACACTATGCCACCGCATAGTTTTGCTAGTTTTTCACCGGACAACCTTCAGTAATTTGGTCATATCTTTCTCTCCGGATATCCGATTCAGGTGATTCAAGATATATTGGAAAGCTAACTCAAATGGATACAAATCTTTCAGAATTATAATTTTTCCAATTCGAATGTTTCCTCATGCCAAAAATGGGTCTCAAACTAAGACTGAAAATCCGAAGTATAACATTTTCGGCTAGGAGTCGTTATGTGGTAATACTTTGATTTTATTTCATCCCTTTGACTTCTTTCTTGATCCGATTGACCTCTAACACTCTCAACTCTTCATCGTGAGGTTTCACATAAATTTTGAGTATTTGCATTTCAGTCCCCAAATTTTATTTTCTTTCATTTTGGTCCTTGTTCGCTTATTTCTTCCAAGTTACGCCATATCCATAAAATTGCCACCTAAATCAAAATATGAACATAATAAGTACATTTTGGCATTGATTAATCATACATTCCTGTCATCCAACATTCATTACTTGAAACAAGTAGTTACTTCTGAGTCTGAATTGACTTGCATGTCAAGATGTGCTAAAGATATATGCTTGATATTGAATGGAGATGGATTTTTGCAGCATTTTTAAATGCGCAAGCATGCTTGTGAGTTTGTAAGTTTATTTATGAATTCAGGGCTTCCAATTACAAGGATGAGCTTTGTATTGGAACAGATTCATGATGGATCAGAACCTTTGAAGGAAGAACCCGTACTCTGCATGTAATACACATATTTGGGGATGTTATATGATTCAATTTGTGCTATTGATATTTAGATTTCAACTGCAAGCAACAATGTCTATTTTCTTTGTTTGTAATGCCCCAATTATTTACTAACATGCATATTTCATGTTGTTTCTATGAGTTGCACGACTTTCTAGTTTTATGGATGTACTTGTGGACGTGCATAATTTTACCAAGCTTCGTTTGTTTGTTCATTGCTGACTTTGTTTCTTTCTAAGTTTCATGTTAAGAATTTTTTGGAGGTCTAACAAGTGCCCATTCCTTATTTCAAGTAAGAATATATGATAATTAATTACTCTTACAATTGTGCAGTTTGTGTGCAATAAAATTAGTCTAAAATGCATACATTTCATAGTGCGAAAATTTTCACATTTCTTGTGTATTAGTTTCCATGTATTGTGGGCTTCCTTTCATTTATACATCCCAGTATCCATCCTGTTCTCACCTCAAGTGAATTGCCATTTTTGTACAATTTTGGGTTTCGAGAGATCATTACTTGAAACTGTGGGTTACTTCTGACCACGAATGGACTTGCTTGTCAAGACGAGCTGAAGATTAGTGCTTGCATATTGACTAGAGATGACGAGTAGATTTATGCAGCATTTTCATTTGCACAAGCAAGCTTAGGATTTTATAAATTTAATTATGAATTTGGAGCTTCCCTCTACAAGGATAAACTCTGTATCCGTGCAGATTCATGGTGGATCAGAACTTTGTAAGGAAGAACCTGTATTGTGCATGTGATACAGATTTTTGGGATGCTATATGATTTAAAATCTGCTACCCATAATTAGACATTGAGATGCATAGTTCAAGTTGTTTTTGTGAGTTGCACGACTCCCTATTTCCATGGATGATTCTTGTGAATGTGAATAAATTTTACCAAGCTCAGTTTGTAAATTCATTGTTGACTTTACGTTTTATGTGTCCATTACTAATTATCTGAGGTAAGAATCTATGATAAAGATAATTACTCTTAAAATTTTACATTTCGTGTGCAATAAAATTAGTCTAAAATTAACACATTTCATAGTCAATTCTTTTTTCACATTTCTTGTATATTTGTTTCCCTTAGTATTTTGCCGTGACTTTCTTTTGTTTATCCATCTCAATATTCATTTTTCACCTCAAATGAGTTGACATTTTGTTGCAATTTTGGGTTTTAGATTATCACTACTTGAAACAATGGGTTAATTCTGATTCTGAATTTAGTTTCATGTCAAGATGTGCTGAAGATGCGTGCATGACATTGGCAAGTGATGGCTTGTGGGATACTATCCGCTCTAGAAGTTGGGAATTTTGCCCGTGAACTGATGAAGGAGTGTCAGCAGCCAATTGCTAATGTGCATTCTTCTATCTTGACAAGATACGCCGCAAGTTACCTTCTTTGTTAATGAGAAGACAATCTTATGAGAGTTTTTATAATTTTTATTCCTAATTGAAAGATGTTAGGTTTTGATAGTTTATAATGTAATTGGCAAGCCTCTGAATAAAAAGTACTAAATTGGATAGGTTGTAAAAGTCAAAGAGTAAGTTGTAATTTTTGTAATTCAATTGTACGGGTTCTAGGGTTCGAGCTTCAAAAGAGGACAAAAAACGACGCTGCCATTTCGTTAGACTGTCATCAGGACTTCGCTCGAGCGACAGAAATAGAAACGTTTTCTCTAGACTGTCGTGCAGGTCCTCGTTCGAGTGATAAGCCGTAGCTCGACTGTCGCTGAGCTCTCGCTTGAGCGACATGGTTAGCCGAAAATTTTTTAATCGAGGTTTCAAGACTTTTTATCTGGCTCATTCAACCGTTACCATATCATATAAATACCAAGGTTGAAACATAGAGAAAACTTGAGAGCTTCATCTTTTCATCTTCTAATTCATTGGGAGACTTCAACCTTCATTGATTTGATTATACTTGGAAGAGAAAACATCAATTCTAGTTAATCCAAATACCAAGTTTATTGAGGAACACGGAGTTCTCCAAGAATCTACAGGAGATAGACGAATCTATAAAGTCAGGGGTTAGAGAATCCAAGAAGGCTTTGATATTGTAGTCAAAGAGTTGGTGCAAGAGCGCACAATCTACTAGGGCTGTCAGATTGCAGTCAGGAGCTGGTGCAGGGGCACGCAAACCATAAGGGCTGTCAGAATCTCAGTCAGGAGTTGTTGCGAGGTACACAATCCAGAAGGATTGTATTAACTTCAGTGAGGAGGTCAGAAAGCTTATATCGTCGTCTTGTCTGGCGGACTGTAAGTTCAATCGTTTATAGTAAATTTTGACTGACAAAGTGCTTGGAGTTTTTATCTAGTTGTGGTTTCTCCGTCAACATTCCGCGTGTTTTTTATTGCTTTATTTACAGTTTTCATATTCTGTGATATTCAATCATAGGGTAATTGGACCGTATGCTTAACCATTTAGAGATAATTAATTAGTAACTTGTTGTTAGTTAATTACAATTTTTAATTCCGTATTTACACCTATTTACCCCCTTTAGGTGTAGTTTGAGTCGAATTGCGTAAATTTTAATTGGTATCTAAGCCACATTTCGATTCTTGGCCCATAAATTTATCTAGATGAGTCAGTCTCCATCCGTGCCTTCATCTTTTTTTTTACGAAAGCAATTATACCTACTGGAAGGTTAGGTTGAGGGCCTTTTTAAAATTTCTAGAAGAATGTGGCTTAGTGTAGTAAATGGTTGGGTTGCATCTAGTTCTACGATTAATAATGAAATAATCTCTACTCTCATTGCTAATTAGACTAGAACGAATTTAGATGAGCGTAACTGGAATAGCAAAGTCTTACTGCCCTATTTATGGTTGTGTCTATGGAAGAGTTTAGAAGAGTGTCGATGTATGAGACTGGTAAAGAGGTTTGGGACATCTTAGAAACCACACACAATGGAACTGAAACTGTTAACAATTCTAAACTATAGATGTTAACCTCTAGATTTAAAGAGATTAGAATGGCAGACGATGAATCGTTCGATGAATTCTATGCAAAGTTGAATGATATTGTAAATTCGAGTTTTAACCTAGGTGAAAAAATCCCCAAATCCAAAATCGTTAAAAAAGTTCTTAGATCTTTATCGAAAAGGTTTAGACCTAAGATCACAGCGATTGAAGACAGTAAGGACTTAGACATTGTCAAGATAGAAGAACTCGTAGTGAAAAACGCGCAGTTTACTAACTAAGTTTGACCTTACGTGCGAAATTAATTTATTAAAAGCAACAAGTCACTTTTTAATAGTTTCTAGATGATTATTCATGCGAGTCAATTTTCCTACGTTTGAAACAGTTTGTAATATAGAAAGCAATAAATAATGAACACCGATATGATGACGTAAAAATCCAACTGGGAAAAACTCCGGGACCAAGGCAGTTACCTCCACTATAGATAATGTGGGTTACAATTCAATTCCAACCTAGTTCTACTAGCTATTGTAAACCCTGCAACTCCAAGATCTGCTGCTCATTCTAGCATTATGATCTGCTACCGTAAATACTGTCTAACCAACCTGCTAAATATCCCGATCTACCTCTTATAGCTTTCAAGTTCTGCTTATACTTATAGACTCACAATCTTCTATCAAGATTTGTTGTAGCAGTCTCACGTTCTTCTGCACACGTCTCTACCAAGTGGATACTCAGGAATCACCTATTCATGTTCTTCTTCATGCGCTTGTAGTCAAACATCTCTCAACCTTCANGTATGATCTCTAGAAGCAAAGGGATAGAATCAAAGTAAGAATATCTTGATTATTCAAATGATGATAGGAAGAAGTAATATAATAAACAACCACAGCAAAATTCGTCCAATGGCTTGGGTATTTATAGGAGGGAGAAATTAGGTTGATTCGGTCGGAAAAATCAGTTTAAAATCACGAGTTAGGGTTTTTTTTGAAACAACTCGTCGCTCAAGCAAAATCTCGGTGATAGGCGAGGGACAGCCTCTCGCTCGAGTGAGAGTTGGGCGACAAGTGAGCAATAGCCATTCTTTTTTGATCGCTCGAGCAGTGTCCAGGCAATAGGCCAGCGATAACATATTCGAACCCTAGACCTCAAAACCAAATTTATACAAATTGCACCTTAGGTCCTTGACTTCTACAACACATTATAAATTAATCATTTTGTCCACATAATCGTCAACACTAAAAACCTAACAAACTGCCTATTTGGCATTTTGTGACAAAACTATACAATAAGTCAAGGAAAAAATCTAAACTACCCAAGTTTCACCAAACTGATGTCCTTTGCATTTCTTGTTAAAA
Source organism: Fraxinus quadrangulata (assembly GCA_903798255.1). Lineage (NCBI taxonomy): Eukaryota > Viridiplantae > Streptophyta > Magnoliopsida > Lamiales > Oleaceae > Fraxinus > Fraxinus quadrangulata. The sequence goes on from CAIGRB010165150.1 coordinate 20,004, forward strand.
ATGTTTTCTGAAATCCACAACGCAAATACCAAGTGTAAAAGCACGTGATACAGAAAATGTACAATTAAACACATAATACCAAAAACTAGGTAGATTGAGACATAACACTAATGTTAATCCAAACACCAACAAAAATATCAAAAACTTAAATAGCTATGAATATGATATTTAATGCACATTCTTCCCTTTACTGCAAACTCTCAACATATTTTTATATAGTAGACAAATGTATCTATGTCTCTCCCCAACTACCCTAGACATAAAATGCAAAAATGCAAATTTCAATTTTTCATTCAATGCTCCCCCTTTGTTTGTACATTCTCTCTCCCCATTTTTATCACAAATGACGAAGGGATAAAAAAGACTTGTAACATTAACGTATAATCATTCAAAAACGCAGTTGTTAGCATGCATAAGTATAATCAATGTACAGTAAACATTCCCACATACTCAGTTCAAGTTAATATGGAATAAATTATATAAGTGACTCATGTGTGTAAAGTGTCACTAATAATTTGTAACTAGGACTCCAAACCTTAATTTTGTGAGAAAGGACATACTAAACATCACTGTCAATAAGTATATTTCTCTACATATGAAAGTGAAAATCATTTACAGTGCATTAGGACATTTAAATAAAAGTTCATTTGTTTTATTTTCTCCCCCTAACTTTGAGCATATTTTATTTTCACATATTTCAATATTTTAAGCTCATAATAATTTGTCACATCCTAAGTCCAGGCTCTTCTCTATTAAGCGACTAAAATGACCATATAGCGAGTTTCAGGCCGGTTAACCCTAGTCAATTGAGTATAGGCACCAGGTTATGAAAAGCCACACGGGCTTAATTGCTCGAGTCAAATAGGCTCCGAAGAAAAAAAATAAGATATTGAGCTATTTATTACCAGGGATAATCTTGAGGTTATGTCTAATAAATATGGTCAACTTATATTCAAATTCAGCTTACTAACATGTAACAGTCATCCCAAATATCACACACGCGGTTAAGTTCCCATTACAATATGATAGTGTGTGCAGTGCAAATGGTACATGAAGATACATATACTAATTACTCCATATTAACCCAAGCAAGTAAAGGAAAATATGTCACAGCTGATAAATTATGTCCATACATGATCACAACATGCAAGTTTAAGAATGTCATATATGCTATAAAAAATTTTCATCATTTTTTATTTTTCAATTTTCCATTTTTTGTTGTTTTTATTTTAAAATATGTATGCACCAAGTACAAAAAAAAAAAAAAAATGATTTTTCTTCGGCTAGTAAATAATAAGAAAATAATATAAGCTTAAATAATATGTAATTTGATCAATGAGAATTTAGAATCATTTTTAGATTTCACGTAAAAGATAGAAAAATAATACGAAATGAAATTACAAAATAAAAAATCATACCTTGCGGATGATGAACTAAAAATACATTATATATCATAAGTAACTGGATCACCACATGTTTTTATGTTTATCCAAAAATGAACATACAAAAATACAAAATACCTAATATTATATTATTTTTTTGAAACACATAATAATGATTTTTATTAATACCTAAAAAATGATTTTAGTGGATGATGGAGCATTAATGACGCGNCTGGTAGATCTTCGGATCTACCTCCCGTAGCTTCCAAGTTCTACCGTACTTAAAGACTCACAATCTTCTACTAAGATTTGCTGTAGCAGTCTCACATTCTTCTGCACACGTCTTTACCAAGTTGATACCCCGAAATCACCTATTCATGTTCTTCTTCTTGTGCTTGTAGTCAAACCTCTCTCAACCTCCAAAAACTTTTGAAGTCCAACTGAGAAAGTACCTTCTTAAGATCAATAAGAATTAGGTGGTATTTTCGTTTAAGGAATTGATTTTTTTCCAACTGGTGGTTGTATGATCTCAAGAATCAAATGGATAGAATCAATGTAAGAATATCTTGGATCTTCAAAAGATGATAGGAAGAAGTAATATAATGAATAACCACACCAAAATTCTTCCAATGGCTTGGATATTTATAGGAGAGGAAAATTAGGTTGAATGTGCTGGAAAAATCTATTTAAAATCGCGAATTAGGATTTTTTTTAAACATCATGTCGCTCGAGCAAAACCTCAGCGATAGGCGAGCGACGGCCTGTCACTCGAGCGAGAGTCGGGCGACAAGCGAACGATAGCCATTATGTTTTAGTTGTTCGAATAGTATCCATGCGATAGGCCAGTGATAATACTGCACCATGTATCACCTCTTTTCATGTTCGAACCCTAGACCTTAAAACCCAATTTATATAAATTACACCATAGGTCATTGACTTTTACAACACATTATAAATTAGTCATTTTGTCCACGGAATTGCTAATACTAAAAACCTAACAAATTGCCCCTTTGACATTTTGTTACAAAACTATACAATAAGTCAAGGAAGACGAAAACAAAATCTAAACTACCCAAGCTTCACCAAATTGATGTCCTTTGCATTTCTTGTTTAACCTGTTTCCTGAAATCCACAACTCAAATATCAAGTGTAAAAGTACGTGATATAGAAAATGTAACAATGAAACACATGATACCAAAAACTAGCTAGATTGAGACGTAACACTAATGTTAATCCAAACACCAACAAAAATATTAGTATTACAAAAACATCAAAAACTCAAACAACTATGCATATGATATCCAATGCAAATGCAATGCACATTCTCCCATTTACTGTAAACTCTCAACATATTTTTATGCAGTAGGCAAATGTATCTATGTCTCTCCCCAACGACCCCTAGATATAAAATGGTAAAATGTAAATCTCAATTTTTCATTCAATACTCCGCCTTTGTTTGTATATTCTCTTCTCACCCCCCTCCTTTTGTCACAAATGACGAAGGGATAAAAAAAACTTGTAACATTAACATATAATCATTCAAAAATGCAGTTGTTAGCATGCACTTATAATCAATGTACAGTAAACATTCCCGCATACTCAGTTCAAGTTAACATTGAGTAAATTATATAGTGACTCATGTGTGTAAAGTGTCACTAATCATTTGTAACTAAGATTTCAAACCTTAATTTTGTGAGAAATGACATGTTAAACATCACTCCCAATAAGGATATTTCCCTACTTATGAAAGTCAAACTATTTACAGTGCATTTGGACATTTAAATAAAAGTTCATTTATTTTTTTTTCTCCCCCTGACTTTGAGCATATTACGTTTCAACATATTTCACATTCTAAGAGCAAACTCTTCTCCATTAATCGATTAAAATGACCCATGTAGTGAGCTTTAAGATTGTTAACCCAAGTCAGTTGACCATAGGCACTAGGTTATGAGAAGCCCCGTAGTAAGACTTTGAGGATGATGAAGATGTCCGTGAGTCGTATCGACAGTTGTTCGAGGGGAGTCTTAAAATCAAAAAAGTCAATATAGTCGTGCTGAAAAAGTTTGATGGGCTTGAAAGAGAGAAAAAGAGACTCTCGGCTAACATTAATGACTCTATCAAAAAATTGAGCCCGAGTTGAAACTTGTTAAGGAAAACTTGGAAGCTAAAGTTAAAACTTAACAAGTGAATTGGAAAAATCCAATAATCAACTCTAGTCTTTCTTGAGTGGAACTCAAGAACTCAATCAACTGTTGGGAATGAACAATCATGTTGGTAATTGGCAAGGTCTAGAATATGTTCAAAATGGCGATGACACTGTTGGTACATCCAAGACCACGTTTGTTCCCACAACTAATACCAGAATTAGGAATGTTTATAATTCTGCATCTAAAGGCATGAACGTTGTAGGATAGAGGCCTACTAGACAACGTAGGGTCAATCGTCCTATGATTCAACGTGAACTGCTGCGTAGGTTTGTTCCCAAATGTCATCTTTGTGGTGTACTGGAACACATAAGGGCTGAATACCGTAAACGTGCACCGAGAGGTAAAATTCGGGATATCATTAGCAAGGTTAACTTTCTCGCATAACAAGTTAGCCACATAATTGAGATGATTACTCAGTTGACTAAAATTACCTCTGCATCTGAAAAAAAAAATTGGATTAAAAAGAGTGGGACTCTACCGCGTGTGTGAGATTTGGAATGACAATCACATGTTAGTAAGGTGACTTTGAACATAAATTGACTTTATATATTAGACATAAGCTCAAATTTATCCCCGTATTAAAAGAAAAAAAGGGAAGTCAATATCTTATGTTTTTCTTCGAAGTTTATTTGACTCGAGCAATTAAACCTACGAGATTTCTCGTAATTTGGTGCCTATAGTTAGCTAACTTGGGTTAACCGGCTTAAAACTCGCTACAGAGGTTATTTTAGTCGCTTAATGAAGAAAATCTTGCAGTTATGATGAGAAAAATAATAATGAGCTGCATATATTGAATGCTATGAAATAAAAGTTTTGCTCAAATTCAGGGGGAGAAAAGAACTTTTCATACATAATGAGCTTTACGTCATAGGTTCTAATGTACTTTAAATAGTTTAACTTTCATAAGTAGATGAATAAATTTATTGACAGTAATGTTTAGCGTGTCATTCTCACAAAATTAATGTTTGAAGTCCTACTTCCAAAAGATTAGTGACACTTTACACACATGAGTCACTTGTACAATTTACACAATGTTAACTTGAGTCACGTATGTGGGAAGGGTTACTATCCATTGATCATACTTATGCATGTTAACAACTGCATCTTTGGGTTATTGTTTGTTAATTCTCGGCCCCTTGTCATTTTGTGACAAAAAGGAGGAGTTGTATATTTCTGATGATGGAGTAGATATTTTTGGATGTATATGATATTTTTGACTTGACATGATGTATCTAAAAATTGACTCAAAGGCATTAAATGATAATTTTAGTATTACTAGATTAAGTTTTGATGTTTTGTAGTATCAATGTTTCGTTTTGGTATGTTGGGATGCATTGATATTACATCTTAATTTAGCTTAAGGTATGGAACTGAAATGATGTGTTATGTATTATAACTACTTGGATTAACTGTTTGAACTGTTTTTACACTTATTGTTGTTTCATGTACATTTTACACTGGATATTTGAGTTGTCTATTTCAAGAAACATGTTTTAATAAAGGAAAAGCAAAATTCAATCAAGACGATTAGTGTTGGTAGTGTCAGTCATTGAGTCTGTAATTTTTTTACTATTACCTTGATTTTAGATTGTAGTTGTGTCACAGAATGTCAAAGAGGGAACTTGTTAGGTTTTGATAGTTTATGATGTAATTGGCAAGTCTGTGAACAAAAAAAACTAAATTGGATAAATTATAAAAGTCAAGAAGTAAGTTGTAATTATCGTAATTCAATTGTATAGTTTCTAGGGTTCAAGCTTCAAAAGAGGACAAAAAACGATGTTGCAATTTCGCTAGACTGTCGTCAGGTCCTCACTCGAGTAACAAGCCGTTCCTCTATTGTAGCTGAGCTCTCGCTCGAGCGACAGGGTTAGCCGAGAATTTTTTAATCGTAATTTCAAGGCTTTTTATCTAATCCATTCAACCATAACCCTATCACATAAATCATAGAACATAAATTTGAAGGTTGAAACATAAAGAGAACTTGAGAGCTTCATCTTTTCATCTTCTAATTCATTGAGAGACTTCAACCTTCATCGATTTCATTATACTTGGCGGAGAAAACATCAGTTCCAATTAATCCAAATATCAAGCTAACTGAGGAACATGGAGTTCTTCAAGAATGTACAGGAGATAGACGAATCCACAAAGTTAGGGGTTAGAGAATTCATGAATTCATGAGGGCTTTGATATTGCAGTCAAGGAGTTGGTGTAGGAGCGCGCAATCCAGAAAGGTTGTCGATTGCAGTCAGGAGTCGGTGCAAGGGCACACAATCCAAGTGGGTTGTCAGAATCTTAGTCAGGAGCTGTTGCGGGGCACACAATCCAAGAAAACTATATTAACTTTAGCCAGGAGGTCAAAAAGTTTGTGTCGTCGTCTTGTCTGAAGGACTATAAGTTCGATCGTTTATAGTAGATTTTGATTGGCAAAACGCTTTGAGAAGCACTATATGTACAGAAAAAAACAGGAATCATACAGAATACACACATGGGGGTCCCCCCCTCCCCTTTTTTTACAATATTTTTACAAGAATTCTATCGTTTAAAACCATTTACAATGTCTTATTCTGCTTCTTTGAAAAGAAAATTTTGCTGATGGAGAAAGTTTGGATATTAACTTGGCTTATGTGCTTGGAAAGATAAAGAGAATAAATGCTGTGGGGAGAACATATGTGAAAAGTGGAATATGAAAGCAAGCCTAAAAGCCCCCTTGTATGATTGCATGGATGCGCATAAGTTAGAGATTTTGATTATTCTCTTGAGCACATTCTTGATGGAGACAGCCCCAACGGCTGCTAATTCTTTGATGAGACAAGTGAATTTGCTACCCACCCCCATACTAAAATTTTGTTTTAACTGCTAAAAACCTAGGTAGTTAGGGGGTTTTGCCGTATAGATTTGAGTGTGTCTATGTGTTCGCAGTAATTCAAAACCATGTCGTTTTAAGCTGGGGTTGATTTGGTTTGGAACCAAAATTATTGAACAGGATAAAATTTGATCACTTTCATTCTCTAAAGTAATATGAAATGCAACTCATTTAGAGTTTATTAAAATGAAATAAATCAGGGTGTTCATGGTTTATTATATTAATTTTTACATTTTCGTTGGTCCTGTGTAGCATCACTTTAAGAAGAAAATAAAATAAGAAAGCATAGGTTTTGAGTTGTCATCCAACTAAAAAATCAGATTGAACTCCTTATTCTCCAATTTAGATATAAAATTTTATTTTTCTTTTAGTATGCGATCCCAGCATTATTCTCTACTCTCATACATTAAGCTCCCTAGCCCAACTATTCTACCCTAGAATATCTTCCAAAATCGCAAGACTCATTTTGATATGTGTATGTTGGAACCAAATAGAGATTATTTGACCCTTCGCCATCTCGTATAGGTAATTGAGTGGTCAAATTGACGAAATAGAAATGAGGGCTTTGTGCCTACCATTAATTGAACAAATTATTCAATTCTAACTAATTTAAGTTCCATTTTTTAAAAAGTAATGGACCGAAAAAGGAGATAAAAGATTATGCAGCTTTTGTTCAAATAATTTGGGCGCAACTCATTTAGCAATAGAGCCAGTATCAATAGTGCTTATACTTCTCGCTCATAATTCATAAAGAGTAACCTAATTAACATATACGTTGATGTTCTACCTCTCTTCCTAATTAATTATTCTCTGTATCCCCTTTCAAAGTGCACATAGCAAGATTCAAGGGTTTTTGAAAACCATGTTCAGTGTACTTAACTAAACATAATTTAATAGAATTAAAGAAAATAAAACTAATTTTGAGTGAATTTTTGGTTGAAGGCAGTAAAACCTCGATAAATGAATGTTTAATAAATTAATAATCTCATTTAAATAATATAATTCTTTGGTCCCGACTTGCACCAATATGCTAAATTAATACATCTGCTAAATACATAAGATAATAATTTATTTTTTTAAGATTTTTTAAAGCTCAACGAATATATAAAATAATAATTGCTTAAATTCATAAAAGTTCATACTAATACAAATTAATAAATTTTTAATTTGACAAGATGTTTTTCAATTCCCCTCTTTTTCATTTTGTACAAAATAATTATTTAAGGTTACGATTGCTTGAAATATCTCTTTTGAAGAAATAATTGGTAAAATATAACTATAATCTGAATCATAATCACCATTGATAGGTGTATTGAATATCCATTGAATCAAATCTTCATTAGTAGGACATTCCATCACCGCATCATTTTCGCTAAAATAGTTTAAAAGGCGTTCGACATCTATTACATTTCTATGGTGTAGACCAGAAATAGCTCCACACAATTCATTGATGTTTTCATCTTAACTAACCTTTTGGTTCAACATTAATATCTTCACCTGATCAATCTTGTAGTGCCAAAAATAATTTGCAATAATTGTTGTCTTCACATCATTTTTCCAAGTCTCATTAATAAAATTGATAGCATTCATCATCTTATCAAACCAACAAACGAACTCTTGAAAAAGTAAACCAATCATCCTTACTTTTTTATTTCCTCAATAATGGCCCACCGGGCATAGTTCAGTGGTGCAAAGGACAAGAGTG
>CAIGRB010165161.1:0-26141 GCA_903798255.1 Fraxinus quadrangulata
TCTGAACTACTCTTTTGATTTGGCCTTAGCAACTCCACTTGCATGGAGCATTCCTATAGTCCCAAGAATCATCCTGAAGGCAAATAACGGTGGTGACGATGGCCGTGACGGTGGCCGCCATGAGCTGACACCCACCATGGTGGTTGCACCCCGCACTTTAGCCCCTATTCCTATTCCAGATTGCTCTAAGAATTATCCGTTAAATCCCAACAAGGGATTGCGGGAAGCTACATGTGATATAGAAAGAGCTTTTATTGCCAGCAATGGATTTTTAGATTTTATTGAACCTGATGATGATGGTGGTGAACTTATCCCACCCCATATAATTTTGGCAAGGAGGGAAGCACTGAATCAGTGGATTTCTCAATCCATGTTGGAAGGAATTGGAAGGACTCTCAAGGGAAGAAATCTCACTAACACAAGGAATTTCGTTTTGAAATTAACCGGCTTTATCGAAACTTAAGAAAACCTTCATATTCTCCATCACCATCATCTATGGCTACACATATCTATACATAGCATCAATAAATGACAACCGTTTGTCATTTTCAGTTCAAGATCTTCATGAGCATCTCATCAGTAGGGTCCCATTCGATTTTTGAGTTGTTTAATGTTTGTTTTCTTAGTATGTGTGTCCTCAGTGTGAAAAACTTGATCCACAGCACAATCTCATTTGTCAGAGGTTGCCATTTTGGGGGATTTGCTTAGGTTTCTGTAATAAGAACTTCTGAGATTTTGTATGGAAGCATTGTGTTCCGGACAACTAGTGCGTTTCAAGAATCTCTAATCAACTCATTAATTATTATTTATTATTGCTTTGCTTATAATTACTTAATGAATACCAATGCTGTTTAGAACCAAAAAAAAAAAAATAAAAAAAAATTACTTAATTACCTTCTTCCAACCTTGTTTTATGAAATCTTTTAGTAATTAAGTTTGAATGATTAATATTGACATAAATGATTAATGTATTTGATCTCTAGTCTATTGAGAATAAATTGTAGTTTGTTATTTTTATTGAAACATGAATATAGAAGATAATTTTATTTTCTAAAGATATTATTCTCTATATATCACATAAAAAATCGACACAAGAAATTTTTCAAAGTGTTTATCGACTTTCATAATTTGATAAAAAGAAAAATTAAATGTCCGTTAAATGAGAGAGGGCAAAATTAATTTTTATGCAGCTCTTATGTGCCATCATTGCTCGGGTGATTATAAGGAAAACATTGTATTGATAAGAAAAGCAAATTATATTATCGAAAAATGAAAGTAATTTCTTCCAAACATACCCTTGCCACCCTATCTCCTTGTAAGAGGCATATTGATTTGTAACTTGGTCGAAAGTTGGGTTGTGATGGGAAGTCTGGTGGGAGGGGTAAGTTGATTGTTGAAATAGAGTTATTACAAAGGGGTAATTATATTCGCACAACAATTTTTATTTCTTGCACCACATTTTAATTACACTTAATATTTGTTCATTATAACTTATGTCCCTAATGATTTTTAATGTTATTCTCATTATCAAACTTTCCATTAATTATGACATTTTGTATTTGATAATAGTCTAAAAGTTCGTTGAAATAGCGTAAAATTATTTATTTTTCATCATACTTTTATAGAAATAAATAAATAAAAAATGCGAAAAAATATTTTTCCCTTATTTCAAAGTATAAAAATAAAATATTTTGATATAATCATCATCATCGACGATACATAATAATTAATTGAAGGTTGAAGATAAGAATTCGAAGACAAAAGTTCAGAAAATAACTGCTACAATAAGCAATAAGCAAAGATTGAGAAGTTTAACTGTAATTAAAATGTGGTATAACAAATAAATATTATTTTGGCAATATAACCACCCTTATAAAAATAGAGTCGTTGTAATATTAAATTAATTTTTAAACCAGTGTATGGAGAATTGAAATAAGTGATATTTAGAAGTTCCTACAAATAATTCTAATTTTTCTTCCTAGATCAGTTAAAAGACATGGGAAGCAAACTGGCATCATATATGAAAAACAAAAATAAAGCAAGGGATCTTCTTTCCTCAAGAATACTGAATGTTTGGTTTCAAATTCTCATAAATTATTCAGATATTCAATTGTTTTGCTTGTTTATAATTGAACAATGAACATAATCCCTTCAAAATAACATAGATTTATAAACAAAATCTACATTTCTTATGATAATATCTAGCAATTTGAACATGTTTGGATATGTTTTAAAAATACTGGGACCTACTACTTTTTAGATCCTTAGCACCAATAGTATTTATACAAATTTAGATAACAACACGTATATTTAATTAAAGAGATTAACATCCTTAAAAATGAAAAATCATACAATAATGACATCCTAATTTAGGCTAGAAGCGATTTACATTGTTGACTAGAAAATGTCAAACATGGTCAATTACTCATGGGGAATAAGTACTTTTAAATTTGTAAATAGAGGGCTTGAGTAAGTTATTTTTCTTTTTCAACTTTTACCAAAAAAAAATTATTTATTTTAACATTTACTTTAAGTTCAAGTAATTTAGATATGAGTAAACTTTTGAAACTTAGTCAAGCGTGCTCTTTATCTCATTTAGTTCACAATGTCGGGAAATAAGTAGATACATTTGACTTGTTATTGTACATGATTGATCACACGTGCAAGAAAAAAGGAAATCTAATAGACCTCGAGTTACCTGATTGGTCAATGTGCGCCTGATATAATTCTTTTCATCGAAACATTTGATTGGGTGATCATGATTATGAACTCGAGATAAATAATGACAGTATCAGGTGAAATTGTGTACGGATTGATCAGTGTCGGTAATAATATAAATGAACAAATTTGTGTCTCATATAGCTAGCATCGAGACATAAATAGTTGACTCGTGTAAACCCTACTTCAATACATGATAAATGATTTTGGATAATAACACATGAATTGTGAAAATATCGGTAATTAACCACAAAAGTTATCTTAAATGCTATAAATAATGAAATTTAACTCGGTGGAAACAAAGTAACACGCTACTCACCACAAAAATGTCATCCTAATTTCAACATTTAGAAGCTATATACATCGTCGACTAGCAAATGATAAACATGTCAATTGTAATAGACTTTTCATTTGTTTGAACCCCCTCCACCCCTTCAGTTCCTTCTAAAGGGATAGTACTTGTTAATGAACTTGTTTAAGTATTTCAAAACGAAAACTAATGATTCATTTATAGACAATGTATTATATTAATATAAGTAGTATGTTTATCAAAAGTGTAAATTACTTCCCAATAAAAGTAGACCATATTCAATAAATCAATTTGATTCACAAAAGTAAAAATAAATAAACAAAAAAGTTTTTAAGAATAAATAGAATACAGTAATATTCAATGTAGCATCATCAGCATTACCCAATATTGCAATAATCAAGTTAGTGTTTTTAAGATTAATTAATTATTGTAAATAGCAAGTTCAGGATTTGAATAAGAATCTTGGCTGTCTGAATAATCCTAAAAATACTGTCCATGATACAGAAAGGTTATCCTTAATTACTGAGGAAAAGAACAAAGTAATTATAGCAAAGGTTTTCCAAAACTGAAACATTCAGCACCAATCCCCACTGTCAAGTCCCTGTCCTTGTAGATGCATTTTGAAGAAGAATGAACTTACCGATCTTTTTCTCCACCTTTCTCAGTCAAAAACCAGGCATTTGAGAGTTCTAAAAGATTAATGTAATAAACCCTACTTCAAGAAATCCTTATATGTAGTACTTGAATCTTCACTCTTTGTTTTTTGGGTTCTTGGTTTCGGAGCTTTCTAAGTAAGTCTCAGTTTAAATTTTAAAATTGTATTATTTGGAAGTGAGATTCTCAAATGAAATATCCGTTTCTTTCTTTTTTACATCTCAGCTTCTCAGACGTGAGGGGCCACAAAAGTTTGAATCTCATGTCATGCATATCGTTCTGGGGTTTCGTCTTATTCTCACCAACAAGGAAACTCATTTATCTATACTTGACATGTGTATTTTTCTTTGGAAGTTTGCATAATTAGTATCAATTTCTCAAGAACTTTGTGAGGTTTGCATTAGGGTAGATTAAGTGCGTGAGCGTGGGGTGGTGTAACGCTTGGTCTCTTGGGATTTACTCACCAAAGCCTGATTTCTTTTTGGCTTTATTTAACCACAAGTAGGTAAATTCTCATTTCTTACACACAATTCTCAACACATTGCTTCTCTAGAGTTAATCTCACAAAAACACTCCTTTCTTCTTATCTCTATAAATTTTAGGGATGAGGGCCTCTGGCATTTCAAGCTTTTGAACTCACTTCAATTCCAGCAAAAGAAGAAATGGAAGGTTTGCGTGGTGGTCTCAGCCTCCTCTTCAACCTCAACAAGGCAGAGGTGGAGGATGATAATTTTGAGCTTCAAGAAGAGGATATATGGTGTAACTATAAACCAAAAGAGGAACAAGATTCGGGCTCAAACTCCAACCCAAAAAAGAATCTGAACTACTCTTTTGATTTGGCTTTTGCAACTACGCTTTCATGGAGCATTCCCATAGTCCCAAAAATCATCCTGAGGGAAAAGAGCGGTGGTAGCGGTGGCCTCCAGGAGCCGACACCTAGCAAGGTAGCTGCATCCCGTACTTCAACCCCTATTCCTATTCCAAATTGGTCTAAGATTTATCCATTAAATCCCAACAAGAAATTGTGGGAAACTTCATATGATTTAGAGAAAGCTCTTGTTGCCAGCAAAAAACAAGTTGGATTTATTGATTTTGTTGAACCTGATGATGATGATGATGGTGAACTTATCCCACCCCATATAATTTTGGCGAGGAGGGAAGCCCTGGCTCAATGTATTCCGCACCCGATGATTGAAGGAGTTGGAAGGATTCTCAAGGGAAGAGATCTCACTGATACGAGGAATTCCATTTTGAAATTAACTGGCTTTATTGAAAATTAATAAAACCTTCATTTTCTCCATCAGTGTCATCCATGACTACATATATATAACCGCAACAAATAAAAGTCACCGTCTATCATTTTCATCTCAAGATCTTCATGAGCATCTCATCGGAGGGTCTCGTTCCATTTTTCAGTTGTTTAATGTTTGTTTGCTTAGTATGTGTGTCCTAGAGTGAAAAACACACAATCTTGTTTTCAGAGGTTGCCATTTTGGGGGATTTGCTTAGGTTTCTGTACTAAGAACTTCTGAGATTTTGTATGGAAGCATTGCGTTCCGGACAACTAGTGTGTTTCAAGAATCTCTAATCAACTCATTAATTATTAATTATTATTGCTTTGCCTATAATTACTTAATGAATCCCAATGTTATTTAGAACCAAAAAAAAAAGAAGAAAAAAATTACTTAATTACCTTCTTCCAACCTTGTTTTATGAAATCTTTTAGTAATTAAGTTTGAATGATTAATATTGACATAAATGATTAATGTATTTGATCTCTAGTCTATTGAGAATAAATTTTAGTTTGTTATTTTTATTGAAACATGAATATAGAAGATAATTTTATTTTCTAAAGATATTATTCTCCATATATCGACGGGGAATAAAAGTTACATGGTTATGACTGAATATAGTGTACAGATAATTCGAACCATTTTGTTTATTTATTGTGAAATTAGTGATAAACAATTTCTGTTGTGCGCGCAACATTAAAATTAAACTATTTCTTAGTGCTTCACGATGAATGGAATGAAACAAGAATTTGATTGTGTGAGTTCTTTTGTCTCTATGTAATTTATTATATGTAGCTAAATAAAAAACAACGAGACCTAGTAATTTTATGAATGATAAATGTTGGGAAGTCTGGTGGGAGGGGTAATTTGATTGTTGAAATTCGCACTACAATTTTATTTCTTCCACCACATTTTAATTGTACTTAATATTCTTAATATTTGTTCATTATAATACTTATGTCCCTAATGATTTTTAATGTTATTCTTATTATCAAACTTTCCATTACTTATGACATTTTGTATTTGATAACAGTTTTATGTCCAGAAGTTCATTGAAATAGCGTAAAACAATTTATTTTCGTCATACTTTTATAGAAATAAATAAATAATAGAAGAATATTATTCCCTTATTTCAAAGTATAAAAATAAAATATTTTGATATAAATTATCATTAAGGATGATACGTAATAATTAATGAAAGTTTGAAAATAAGAATTCAAAGAAAAAAGTTCAAAAAAAACTGCTACAATAAGCAACGATTGAGAAGTTTAACTGTAATTAAAATGTGACATAACAAATAAATATTGTGTTGGCAATATAACCACCCTTATAAAAATAGAGTCGTTGTAATATTAAATTAATTTTTAAACCAGTGTATGGAGAATTGAAATAAGTGATATTTAGAAGTTCCTACAAATAATTCTAATATTGTGCTAGCATCATATATGAAAAACAAAAATAAAGCAGGGGATCCTCTTTCCTCAAGAATACTGAATGTTTGGTTTCGTATTCTCATAAATTGTTCAGATATTCAATTGTATTGCTTGTTTATAATTGAACAATGAACATAATCCCTTCAAAATAGCATAGATTTATAAACAAAATCTACATTTCTTGTGATGATATCTAGCAGTTGAACATGTTTGGATAGGTTTTGAAAATACTGGGACCTACTATTTTTTATTACTGTAAGTAAGCGAATTGTGGACCCACAAAATAATCGTGCCTCCCACCTTATACTACATTTTCGAAAAAAAGAAAAGAAAGAGTAATGCTATTTAGATCCTTAGCACCAATAGCATTTATACAAATTTAGATAACAATAGATTTAATTAAAGAGACTGACATCCTTAAAAATGAAAAAGCATACTACAGTTCCAAAATTTTTATAATTTTTATATGTAATTTTCTTCAAATAAACAAATTGAAGACTTATATTTCATCATAATCCTATCTCGCATTAATTGTTCAAAAACTAACTAAAACTTTTGAGCCATGTCATAGGACTGAATTTTAAAATGTAAGCATCACAGTAATGACATCCTAATTTAGGCTAGAAGGGATTTACATTGTTGACTACAAAATGTCAAACATGGTCAATTCCTCCTGGGGAAAAAGTACTTGTAGATTTGTAAATAGAGGCTTGAGTAATTTTTTTTTTTTTGTTTTTCTTTTTCAACTTTTACCAAAAAAGTTAATTATTTAACATTTACTTTAAGTAATTTAGATATGAGTAAATTTATGAAACTTACTCACGCGTGCTCTTTATCTCATTTAGTTCCCAATGTCGAGAAGACTTGTTATTGTACATGCTTGATCACACGTGCAAGAAAAAAGGAAATCTACTAGACCTCGAGTTACCTGATTGGTCAATATTGTGTGCCTGACATAATTCTTTTCATCGAAACATTTGATTGGACGATCATGATTAGGAACTCGAGATAAATAATGACATACCAGGCAAAATTGTGTACGGATTGATCAGTGTCGGTTCTAAACATAAATGAACGAATTTGTGTCTCATATAGCTAGCATAGAGACATAAGTAGTTGACTCGTGTAAACCCTACTTCAATACATGATAAATGATTTTGGATAATAACACAAGAACTGTGAAAATATCCGTAATTAACCACAGAAGTTATCTTAAATGCTATAAATATGAAATTTAACTCAGTGGAAACAAATTAACACGCTACTCACCACAAAAATGTCATCCTAATTTCAACATCTAGAAGCTATATACATCGTCGACCAGCAAATGATAAACATCGTCAATTGTAATAAACTTTTCATTTGTTTGAACCCCCTCCACCCCTTCAGTTCCTTCTAAAGGGAAAGTACTTGTTAATGAACTTATTTAAGTATTTCAAAACGAAAAACTAGTGATTCATTTATAGACAATGTATTATATTAATAAAAGTAGTATGTTTATCAAATGTGTAAATTACTTCTCAATAAAAGTAGAACATATTCAATAAATCAATTTGATTTACAAAAAATAAAAATAAATAAACAAAAAATCTCTCGTACTCTATAATAAATAGAATACAGTAATATTCAATGTAGCATCATCGGCATTACCCAGTATTGCAATAATCAAGTTAACTGTCTTTAAAGGTTCAGCCCCGCCCCGCCCCGCGCTGCCCATAGAGCATTGTGGAGGAGGTGAATAACGGAATGTGCCTTAGCAGGTCGGGGTACAAGAGTTGTCATATTGGTGCCCACAAAAAGTCTAATTCCATATTTTGTAAGAGGTAGGAATCAAACTCTCACACTGCGGCTGTCAGCTCAGCTGAGACTACCTCACTTATGTTCTTTGCACCACTGAACTATGAGATTAATTAATTATTGTAAATAGCAAGTTCAGGATTTGAAGGCTGTCTGAATAATCCTAAAAATACTATCCATGATACAGAAAGGTTATCCTTAATTACTGAGGAAAAGAACAAGGTAATTATAGCAAAGGTTTTCCAAAACTGAAACATCTAACACGAATCCCCACTGTCAAGTCCCTGTCCTTGTAGAGGCATTTTGAAGAAGAATGAACTTACCGATCTTTTTCTCCACCTTTCTCAATCAGAAACAAGACATTTTGAATCTTTACTCTCTGTTTTTTGGGTTCTTGGTTTCGGAGCTTTCTAAGTAAGTCTCAGTTTAAATTTTAAAATTGTATTATTTGGAAGTGAGATTCTCAAATGAAATATCCGTTTCTTTCTTTTTTACATCTCAGCTTCTCAGACGTGAGGGGCCACAAAAGTTTGAATCTCATGTCATGCATATGGTTCTGGGGTTTCGTCTTATTCTCACCAACAAGGGAACTCTTTTCTCTGTACTTGACATGTGTATTTTTCTTTGGAAGTTTGCATAATTAGTATCAATTTCTCAAGAACTTTGTGAGGTTTGCATTAGGGTAGATTATGTGCGTGAGCGTGGGGTGGTGTAACGCTTGGTCTCTCGGGATTTACTCACCAAAGCCTGATTTCTTTTTGGCTTTATTTAACCACAAGTAGGTAAATTCTCATTTCTTACACACAATTCTCAACACATTGCTTCTCTAGAGTTAATCTCACAAAAACACTCCTTTCTTCTTATCTCTATAAATTTTAGGGATGGGGGCCTCTGGCATTTCAAGCTTTTGAACTCACTTCAATTCCAGCAAAAGAAGAAATGGAAGGTTTGCGTGGTGGTCTCAGCCTCCTCTTCAGCCTCAACAAGGCAGAGGTGGAGGATGATAATTTTGAGCTTCAAGAAGAGGATATATGGTGTAACTATAAACCTAAAGAGGAACAAGATTCGGGCTCAAACTCCAACACAAAAAAGAATCTGAACTACTCTTTTGATTTGACTTTAGCAACTACGCTTTCATGGAGCATTCCCATAGTCCCAAAAATCATCCTGAGGGCAAAGAGCGGTGGTAGCGGTGGCCTCCAGGAGCCGACACCTAGCAAGGTAGCTGCATCCCGTACTTCAACCCCTATTCCTATTCCAAATTGGTCTAAGATTTATCCATTAAATCCCAACAAGAAATTGTGGGAAGCTTCATATGATTTAGAGAAAGCTCTTGTTGCCAGCAAAAAACAAGTTGGATTTATTGATTTTGTTGAACCTGATGATGATGATGATGGTGAACTTATCCCACCCCATATAATTTTGGCGAGGAGGGAAGCCCTGGCTCAATGTATTCCGCACCCGATGATTGAAGGAGTTGGAAGGATTCTCAAGGGAAGAGATCTCACCGATACGAGGAATTCCATTTTGAAATTAACTGGCTTTATTGAAAATTAATAAAACCTTCATTTTCTCCATCAGTGTCATCCATGACTACATATATATAACCGCAACAAATAAAAGTCACCGTCTATCATTTTCATCTCAAGATCTTCATGAGCATCTCATCGGAAGGGTCTCGTTCCATTTTTCAGTTGTTTAATGTTTGTTTGCTTAGTATGTGTGTCCTTAGAGTGAAAAACACACAATCTTGTTTTCAGAGGTTGCCATTTTGGGGAATTTGCTTAGGTTTCTGTACTAAGAACCTCTAAGATTTTGTATGGAATAATCGTGCTCTGGACAACTTTGTGTGTTTCAAGAATCACTTTGTGCGTTTCAAGAATCACTAATCTACTAATCATTATTTATTATTTCTTTGCTTATGATTACTTAATGAATCTCAATGTGTAACTAAAACAAAAAAAAAAAAAAATTACTAAATTATCTTTCTTCTAATCTTGTTATCTTCAATCTTTTAGTAAATGTTTTGATAATTAAGAATTGACAAAAAATTATTAATGCATTTGATCTCTAGTTTATTTAGAATAAAATTCAGTTTGTTATTTTTTTTGGAACGTGAATATAGAAGATAATTTTATTTTCTAAGATATTATATCTCAAGCTTATCTTTCTTTTGCACTCACCTACCTTGTACTGCCGAACGTTTGCTATAGTTAGAATTCTCTATAATAACTATATTCTATATATATCACAGACAAAAATTGATAGTTTTTTTCGATGGAATAAAAATTACATATTTATGACCGGCTGTGGATTTATTTTGTAGAACAAGGTAAAGAGTCTACAACTAAAATTATGCTGTGAAATTATGCTCCATCAGCCTCATATTTTTGTAAGCTTCATCTTATATAATTTCTGTTGTACAACATTAAAATTAAACCATTTTTTTTCAGAGAATGAATAAAACAACAATTTGATTAAGAATTCTTTTGTCTCTATGTGATTTATTATATGTAGTTGAATACAAAACAACAAATCTACCTAGTAATTTTATGACTGATGTATGTATGCATTTATGAGAAAAGTAAATAGTCACAAAAAAGCTCTTATAAGATTTTTTCTATCCCAAAATATGTCGACTTTGTGGTAAAACGTAAAATTATAACATATTTAGAAAACAAATTCTCACATAAAAATTCCAAATTTTCATTTTTCGACCAATGGCAAGCCCGAGAAAGAAAAAAAAAAAAATTATCTTTGCAATTTAGAACTTCTGTGCATTGTATCGCGCGCATTATTGTTTAGCAATTAAATATAGTTTAGAGATTAACAAGTTTTATGAACAATAGAATTTAATGGGAGTAGTTTATTAGGATTAATTGATGAAAGAAGATATGATTATTGTTTACAAAATAAAATTTTAATATAAAATATCAAGTTGGATTTCAAGTAGCATTATGGTTTATGAAATTTATCGTGGCTATCTTTAAACGATCATTCAATAAATACACATTTGATCTAAATACATTATTGACTTCGAAACTTTAGTCCCTCAAAATTTCAAATTTATTAAAAAGTTCTTGAATCAATATCATTAGAATCTAGTTATGTTTCTCATCACAAAATAATCGTAACTCTTCGTATTATCGTTTAAAAATATACATTTCTCACTATTTTGTAATATAATCCCTACATTTTTCACTTTTTGTAACTTAAAATCACTCCTCCTTACAAGCCATCTTTGCAATGTTTTTAGGACTTCATATTATGGTTCTTAAGGGGTTGTTCTCTTTGTGTTTCAATTTTGTATTTTGAGTTTTAAATTTATTTTGTATTTTGTGTTTTGACTGTCCATTTTGAGATTGTTGAAAATATGTTCTTTTTGATATTTTGAAAAATTGTTTTGAAAATATCCAAAATACGTTTTGAAATTTATCGTTTTGAGTTTTCTTTGTAAATTTTTAACTTGTTTTCAAAAACGCGTTTTCGATTATAGGAAAGAGAACGCGTTTTTACTATTTTGAAAAATCGAAAACAAAAAGCGGCTTGAAAATGGTAAAAAGAACCGATCCTAAATCTTTCCCCCCATTTCTAAATTACACCTTACTCGAGTTTTTCTAATTAATAATTTTAGATATTATTATTTACAACCTGACAATATTTTTCCAGCAATGTGATATTATGCTAAAAATTATGTTACCCTAATTTCTCAAGTTGTCGAGATAATTTTTTTCTAGTGTACCTTTTGGATTGTACCACGTATTTTTACGTTTGTAAAAAATAATACAAAGGGTCTTATATAATAAGTTGCTTAGGGTCTCAAAATTCTCAGTTTCGACCTTATAGGTAAATATTAAAAAATCTAATTTTTTTAATATCAATTTTTAAAAATTTCAAAAATATTACAATGTAGTCCTCGCCCTGCCCTTGTGATTCCACCATCACGGGCGGACACAAGGGGTGGCATTGGGTCACGTGATCCGCCAAATTTTGGATTTTTTTACGATCGTAAAATTTTCTATATTTTTGTTTCAATTTTCGAGGTCATTAAAGGATGTCAAACGAAATCAAAATATTACATTATTAATATCATTAGCTCACAACCTAAGTTTTCATATCGTTAAAGACGCACGAAACGATCAATCGTAGCAAATGTTACGAATTGTCAAAGTAGATCGTTCCAAACTAGTATTTCGAAAATTTCGATAACATGTTAATTTTAAAAATTCCCCGACTATCGTACGCTATTTGAATTCAAAAATCGTCTGCGACATCTTCAAGTTCATTTTGAGAACTATATCATAGATATATTGAATGGTCCAAAACGGACATTGAAAATAGTTAAGTGCGCGTCAAACGTGAGTCTTAAAAAAATGCGTCTAACTGGTCTTTTCTTTGAAAAATTTCAATTATTTCATGCACATTTATTATTTTTGTGCGACAAATTTTTAAATATAATTTACGTCATTTTATTAGGAAATTTTACATTGAGTATATTGTCAAAAAATTTCAAAATTTTACATCTGAAAAAGTCATACCCCATGTAAATTTTCGGATGTAAAATTCGAATATAAATTTATATAGGGTATGACTTTTTTCGGATGTAAATTTTTGAATATAAAATTCCTAACAATTTTTTTGTAAGTTTGATTGTGCTCGAAATATGAGGGGTACAATTTGATGCTACAACAAATTTTCCATTTTTGTAAAATTGAATCAATTTCCATATGTAGTCCTGATCTTGAACCTCTAAATCTTTCAAAATCACTGCGAAGTGCTGTTAAAAACTATACCAACCTTTGTTGCTATCTATGAGCAATATAGACAACACATGCCTTTAATTCTGTCGATTCTGTAAGAGCCAATTGATCCCAAAGATCTGTCATAGTAGAATAAAACTCTTGAACACTCATATTCTTCTGCTGAAGAGCTCGTATGTCATTTTCCAATTGATACTGAATTGTAAAATTTGACTGAGTGAATAACATTTGCAGATGATCCCAAACCTCCTTTACTGTCTCATACTTTGTCAACTCACTACCTATGGAATGCTCAACAGAATTGTTAATCCAAGTAATAATTTTGCATTGTTTGTTTCCTAGGCATCTATCAAAGCAGCATAACCCTCATCAGTATCCCCAAATTTCACAGAAGTTCCAGTAACATATCCCCACATCTTCTTACTCTTAAGAAAATTTCTCATCACATAACTCCAATACGAATAATTATTTCCATCCAACCTCACACTCACAGATTCAAATAAACAAATTGAAGACTTATATTTCATCATAATCCTATCTCGCATTAATTGTTCAAAAACTAACTAAAACTTTTGAGCCATGTCATAGGACTGAATTTTAAAATGTAAGCATCACAGTAATGACATCCTAATTTAGGCTAGAAGGGATTTACATTGTTGACTACAAAATGTCAAACATGGTCAATTCCTCCTGGGGAAAAAGTACTTGTAGATTTGTAAATAGAGGCTTGAGTAATTTTTTTTTTTTTGTTTTTCTTTTTCAACTTTTACCAAAAAAGTTAATTATTTAACATTTACTTTAAGTAATTTAGATATGAGTAAATTTATGAAACTTACTCACGCGTGCTCTTTATCTCATTTAGTTCCCAATGTCGAGAAGACTTGTTATTGTACATGCTTGATCACACGTGCAAGAAAAAAGGAAATCTACTAGACCTCGAGTTACCTGATTGGTCAATATTGTGTGCCTGACATAATTCTTTTCATCGAAACATTTGATTGGACGATCATGATTAGGAACTCGAGATAAATAATGACATACCAGGCAAAATTGTGTACGGATTGATCAGTGTCGGTTCTAAACATAAATGAACGAATTTGTGTCTCATATAGCTAGCATAGAGACATAAGTAGTTGACTCGTGTAAACCCTACTTCAATACATGATAAATGATTTTGGATAATAACACAAGAACTGTGAAAATATCCGTAATTAACCACAGAAGTTATCTTAAATGCTATAAATATGAAATTTAACTCAGTGGAAACAAATTAACACGCTACTCACCACAAAAATGTCATCCTAATTTCAACATCTAGAAGCTATATACATCGTCGACCAGCAAATGATAAACATCGTCAATTGTAATAAACTTTTCATTTGTTTGAACCCCCTCCACCCCTTCAGTTCCTTCTAAAGGGAAAGTACTTGTTAATGAACTTATTTAAGTATTTCAAAACGAAAAACTAGTGATTCATTTATAGACAATGTATTATATTAATAAAAGTAGTATGTTTATCAAATGTGTAAATTACTTCTCAATAAAAGTAGAACATATTCAATAAATCAATTTGATTTACAAAAAATAAAAATAAATAAACAAAAAATCTCTCGTACTCTATAATAAATAGAATACAGTAATATTCAATGTAGCATCATCGGCATTACCCAGTATTGCAATAATCAAGTTAACTGTCTTTAAAGGTTCAGCCCCGCCCCGCCCCGCGCTGCCCATAGAGCATTGTGGAGGAGGTGAATAACGGAATGTGCCTTAGCAGATCGGGGTACAAGAGTTGTCATATTGGTGCCCACAAAAAGTCTAATTCCATATTTTGTAAGAGGTAGGAATCAAATTCTCACACTGCGGCTGTCAGCTCAGCTGAGACTACCTCACTTATGTTCTTTGCACCACTGAACTATGAGATTAATTAATTATTGTAAATAGCAAGTTCAGGATTTGAAGGCTGTCTGAATAATCCTAAAAATACTATCCATGATACAGAAAGGTTATCCTTAATTACTGAGGAAAAGAACAAGGTAATTATAGCAAAGGTTTTCCAAAACTGAAACATCTAACACGAATCCCCACTGTCAAGTCCCTGTCCTTGTAGAGGCATTTTGAAGAAGAATGAACTTACCGATCTTTTTCTCCACCTTTCTCAATCAGAAACAAGACATTTTGAATCTTTACTCTCTGTTTTTTGGGTTCTTGGTTTCGGAGCTTTCTAAGTAAGTCTCAGTTTAAATTTTAAAATTGTATTATTTGGAAGTGAGATTCTCAAATGAAATATCCGTTTCTTTCTTTTTTACATCTCAGCTTCTCAGACGTGAGGGGCCACAAAAGTTTGAATCTCATGTCATGCATATGGTTCTGGGGTTTCGTCTTATTCTCACCAACAAGGGAACTCTTTTCTCTGTACTTGACATGTGTATTTTTCTTTGGAAGTTTGCATAATTAGTATCAATTTCTCAAGAACTTTGTGAGGTTTGCATTAGGGTAGATTATGTGCGTGAGCGTGGGGTGGTGTAACGCTTGGTCTCTCGGGATTTACTCACCAAAGCCTGATTTCTTTTTGGCTTTATTTAACCACAAGTAGGTAAATTCTCATTTCTTACACACAATTCTCAACACATTGCTTCTCTAGAGTTAATCTCACAAAAACACTCCTTTCTTCTTATCTCTATAAATTTTAGGGATGGGGGCCTCTGGCATTTCAAGCTTTTGAACTCACTTCAATTCCAGCAAAAGAAGAAATGGAAGGTTTGCGTGGTGGTCTCAGCCTCCTCTTCAGCCTCAACAAGGCAGAGGTGGAGGATGATAATTTTGAGCTTCAAGAAGAGGATATATGGTGTAACTATAAACCTAAACAGGAACAAGATTCGGGCTCAAACTCCAACACAAAAAAGAATCTGAACTACTCTTTTGATTTGGCTTTAGCAACTACGCTTTCATGGAGCATTCCCATAGTCCCAAAAATCATCCTGAGGGAAAAGAGCGGTGGTAGCGGTGGCCTCCAGGAGCCGACACCTAGCAAGGTAGCTGCATCCCGTACTTCAACCCCTATTCCTATTCCAAATTGGTCTAAGATTTATCCATTAAATCCCAACAAGAAATTGTGGGAAGCTTCATATGATTTAGAGAAAGCTCTTGTTGCCAGCAAAAAACAAGTTGGATTTATTGATTTTGTTGAACCTGATGATGATGATGATGGTGAACTTATCCCACCCCATATAATTTTGGCGAGGAGGGAAGCCCTGGCTCAATGTATTCCGCACCCGATGATTGAAGGAGTTGGAAGGATTCTCAAGGGAAGAGATCTCACCGATACGAGGAATTCCATTTTGAAATTAACTGGCTTTATTGAAAATTAATAAAACCTTCATTTTCTCCATCAGTGTCATCCATGACTACATATATATAACCGCAACAAATAAAAGTCACCGTCTATCATTTTCATCTCAAGATCTTCATGAGCATCTCATCGGAAGGGTCTCATTCCATTTTTTAGTTGTTTAATGTTTGTTTGCTTAGTATGTGTGTCTTAGTGTGAAAAGTTTGATCCACAACACAATCTTGTTTTCAGAGGTTGCCATTTTGGGGGATTTGCTTAGGTTTCTGTACTAAGAACCTCTAAGATTTTGTATGGAATAATTGTGTTCTGGACAACTTGTGTGTTTCAAGAATCACTTTGTGCGTTTCAAGAATCACTAATCTACTAATTATTATTTATTATTTCTTTGCTTATAAATACTTAATGAATCTCAATGTGTAACTAAAACAAAAAAAAATTACTAAATTATCTTTCTTGCAATCTTGTTATATTCAATCTTTTAGTAAATGTTTTGATAATTAAGTATTGACAAAAAATTATTAATGCATTTGATCTCTAGTTTATTTAGAATAAAATTCAGTTTGTTATTTTTTTTTGGAACGTGAATATAGAAGATAATTTTATTTTCTAAGATATTATTCTATATATATATATATCACATACAAAAATTACATAGTTTTTTCTTCGATGGAATAAAATTTACATAGTTCTTTCTTCCATTCGCTTTTGTTTATATGTTGTGAAATTATGCTCCATCAGCCTCATATTTTTGTAAGCTTCATCATATATAATTTCTGTTGAGCACAACATTAAAATTAAACCATTTTTTTGTCAGTGAATGGAATAAAACAACAATTTGATTAGGTGAGTTCTTTTGTTTCTATGTGATTTATTATATGAAGTTGAATACAAAACAACAAATCTACCTAGTAATTTTATGAAAGTAAATAGTCACAAAAAAGCTCTTATAAGATTTTTTTTCTTTTATACGAGGTTTTCTATCCCAAAATATGTCGACTTAGTGGTAAAACGTAAAATTATAACATATTTAGAAAACAAATTCTCATATAAAAATTCCAAATTTTCATTTTTCGACCAATGGCAAGCCTGAGAAAGGGAAAAAAAAAAAAAGCTTATCTTTGCAATTTAGAACTTCTGTGCATTGTATCGCGTGCATTATTGTTGAGCAATTAAATATAGTTTAGAGATTAACAAGTTTTATGAACAATAGAATTTAATGGGAGTAGTTTATTAGGATTAATTAATGAAAGAAGATATGATTATTGTTTACAAAATAAAATTTTAATATAAAATATCAAGTTGGATTTCAAGTAGCATTATGGTTTATGTAATTTAACATGGTGATCTTTAAACGATCATTCAATAAATACACATTTGATCTAAATTCATTATTGACTTCGAAACTTTAGTCCCTCAAAATTTCAAATTTATTAAAAAGTTCTCGAATCAATATCATTAGAATCTAGATATGTTTCTCATCACAAAATAATCATAACTCTTCTTATTATCGTTTAAAAATATACATTTCTCACTATTTTGTAATCTAATCCCTAAATTTTTCACTTTTTGTAACTTAAAATCACTCCTCCTTAGGAGTCATCTTTGCAATATTCTTAGGACTTCAGATTATGGTTCTCAAATCTTTCCCCCATTTCTAAATTACACATTACTCGAGTTTTTCTAATTAATAATTGTAGATATTATTATTTACACCTTGGTCATATTTTTCCAGCAATGTGATATTGTGCTAAAAATTATGTTACCTTAATTTCTCAAGTCGTCGAGATAATTTTTTTCTATTTGACCTTTTGGATTGTACCAAGTATTTTTACGTTTGTACATTTTTTAACAAAGGGTCTTATATAATAAGTCTCTTAGGATCTCAAAATTCCCAGGACCGACCTTATATGTAAATATAAAACAATCTAGATTTTTTAATATTAATTTTAAAAGTTTTCAAAAATATTACAATGTAGTCCTTGCCCTGCCCTTGCGATTCCACCATCACAGGCGGATACAAGGGGTGGCATTGGGTCACGTAATCCCCTAACTTTTGGGTTTTTTTATGATCGTAAAATTTTCTATATTTTTGTTTCAATTTTCGGGGTCATTAAAGGATGCCAAACGAAATCTAAATTTTTTATTGTTAGTATCATTAGCTCACAGCCTAAGTTTTCACGTTGTTAAAGGTGCTCGAAATGGCCAATCGTAGCAAATGTTACGACTTGTCAAAGTAGGCCGTTCCAAACTAGTATTTCAAAAATTTCGATAACATATTAATTTAAAAAATTTCCCGAATCGTACGCTAGTCGAATTCAAAAATCGTATTCGACATCTTCAAACTCATTTTGAGTACTACATCATAGATATATTGAATGGTCCAAAACGGACATCGAAAATAGTTAAATGTGTATCAAACGTGGGTCTTAAAAAAATGCGTATAACTCGTATTTTCTTTAAAAAATTTCAATTATTTCATGCATGTTTATTATTTTTGTGCGACAAATTTCAAATATAATTTACATCATATTATCAAAAATAGATGAAGTCCACCAAAAAATAAGATCAAAGCAACGAACCCAAAACATAAAATTGAAGATTACCAATGAAAGTCACGAACCAAACACCAAACCAAGAAATGGATGTAAAATACAAATACCGAAGGCTTGAACATAATATCATTGTTCTCAAACTATGTTTGCCTCCCCTCGAATTTAAAGTGATGCCTGAAAGATTTTTGGCAAATAATTTACAGGATTTAAACAAGCCATTTAAGGATTAACACTCAAGCAATAAGTGTAATCCTCTAAAACTCAAGAACACAAAAAAAAATTTGAATATGAAAAAGAAAGTATAAATTTCTATGTTTTGGAATGATTTATATTCACACAAATATGGCTATAGTTTTTGTATGTTTATCAATCAATTTTATTGATCACAAATCACCTATATATAGCCTAGAAACAATGTCATACGAAGGGGTGCCAAAAAACTCTCCAAAAGCTGCCAAAATTTGAATCAAGCGGTCAAAAACGGTCACTTTATTCTTCTATGCGGCCGCATAGTTCAACACTATGTGACCGCATAGTTATCTTCACGACAGGGATTTTAATAATTGCCTTGTCTTATGCGACCACAGCCAGACCGCATAGGCCAAAATTTTGCTTTCATAAATGTTTTTTCATTCCATATTATTCTACAATTGTTTTTATCAACTTTGAACAATATTTTCAACAATCCCCCACTTATTCAAAATTGAATAAAATCTCATATTCAAAATATACAATACGTATGCGTAAGGATTACATATCTTTCGATTTGAATCTAACCATAGTGTAATTCAAAGAAAGTAAAGTCGAAATTAAAGGTAGGATGAAAGCTTTGAACCAATGATTTCATATGACAATACCGGTAAGAACACACACATAAGTATCACATGTTCTCAAGTTCCTCAATCTCACTTAGCGCTATTATAGCTTTGCGCTCATCCTTTTCAACAAACTTTAAAGAGAGAAACTCTAACTCTCTATTGAGGCGGCATCGCCTCGAAATTTATTTATGTAAAGTTCTTTCAGTATCTTTGTTACTTTTTGAAATACTTGTACTTAGTACTGAACTTCATTAAGGGCTTAAAGCTTAACATTCACTCGAGTAACAACCAGCATTATTTAATTAGAATAGGGTTATTGCGGATAACATAATACTGAAATTATCCATCTATCGAATAATTTGTTGTTACCCTTTGAACCCGTAGATTACTTGTTAAGTAATGACAGATAGGGTTGCTATCATTGATGGACCTTTAGTTCAAGAGTTTCAATCTTATTCTACTTGAAGTAGATGTCACTAAATCTCTATTTAGAGGTTTAGTTAATGGATCCGCTAAACTCTCTATTGACTTAACATAATCTAGGGAAATTATTCCAATCTTGATTAATTTCCTCATGTAGTCGTGTTTTAGACACATATGTCTAGACTTTTCATTGNCTTGACTATCACGCATGATAGATATGGAAGATGTATTCTTCGGTCCCAATGGTATCTCAAATAGGAGATCCTTAAGCCACTCAGCCTCCTTCCCGGTGTCCGATAGTACAACAAATTCGGATTCCATAGTTGAGTGTTTATACATGTCTGTTTATTACCAAGAAACAGCCCCTCCTCCAGAGTAAACACCCAACTCGAAATATATTTACTTTCATCCCTGCTTGATATCTAGCTAGTATCTGTAAATCCTTCTAACACAACTAGGAATTTAGTATATGGTAGACCTAAGTTCTTGATTTTCTTTAAGTATCCAAGAACTCTTCCAATGATTATTGTTTGAATTACTAGTAAACCTACTAAGTTTACTAATTGCAAATGCTATATCTAGTCTTGTGCATTGAACGACATACATAAGACTCCTGATAGCACTTGCATACTCTAGTTAAGCAATTTCTCTTCCATCATTTTTTATTACATTCTTTTATGTTCAGATATTTGAACTTATCTATCACACTCTTGATATAGTGTGACCGACTTAAATATTAACCCCCACTAATTTTAGTAACTTTGATACCCAAAATGGTATCCACTTTTTCAAGATCATTCATCTTGAATGTAGAAGATAGAAACCTCTTTGTTTATTTTATTACATCCATGTGATTACTCATAATCAACATGTCATCAACTTATAAACAAATAAATATCACATATTCAACGCATAATTTAGAATATAAACATTTATCTATATTATTATGTTTAAAACTAAATGATATAATAGCCGAGTCAATCCGTATAATGATTTAACTAATTTACACACCTTATGTTCATTTTTGGGTAGAACAAACCCTTCAAGTTGTTCCATATAAACTTCATCATCGAGATCCCTGTTCAAGAATGCCGTTTTGACATCCATTTGATGAACATGCAAGTCATATATCAAAGTTAATGCGAATGATATCCTAATTGATATTATTTTAACTACCGGTGCATAAGTATCAAACTAGTCTATTTCTTCCTTTTGCCGATAACATTTAGCTACTAGTCTAGTCTTAAAGGTATTGAGAGAACCATCAACATTGTACTTTCTCCTAAACACTCATTTGCATCCAATAAGTTTGGATCAGGGTGGCAAATCGACAAGCTCCCAAATGTTATTTGACATTATCGAATCAATTTCGTCCTTAATCGCATCTTTCCAAAAGATGCTATCACTAGAAGTCATAGCTTCTTTATAAGTTTTAGAATCGGTTTCCAATTGTAGAACAAAGGAAATTGTTCTTACAACATTTACTTCATTTCCTTCTACCAAGTAAAAGGAAATAAGTTGAGAATCAATTTCATCCGATCCCAAAAACTTCACAATTCGAGTTGTTTTGCTTTTTCGTGGTTCACTAGACTCATCAACATCTTTAGAAGATGTTTCATCTCGTGTCCCACTTGAGCGAGAGACATCTTTATGAATTTTCCTCAATTCATTATCCAAAGATAACGAATCCTCAAAGAACTCCACATCACTTGATTCGATAATTACATTGGTCTCCAAGTTCAATAATTTGTAAGATTTGATATTGTTAGCATATCCTACAAAAGCACATGTAATGCCCCTTGGACCCAACTTGGTCCTATTAGGANCTTAGTAAATTTAGAAGGAATCCTATTTAATAACCTACATGCTCTCAACAACGTTCACCCCATAAATTAAATGGCAACTTTGCATAAATCAACATGGCATTAATCATTTCAACCAAAGTTCTATTTTTTCTTTCAGCCAAACCATTTTGTTCGGGTGTCTTAAGTGCAGAACATTGATGAACTATGTCTTGTTGTTCATAAAATGAGTTAAAATCACTAGAAAAGTACTTACCTCATCTATCACTTCTTAGAATCTTTATTTTTATACTTAAGTAATTTTCAATTTCATTTTTATATACTTTAATCTTATCAAATACTTCATGTTTATGCTTCATCAAATAAACATATGGCTATCTAGAGTGATCATCAATAAAAGTAATAAAATATCTATTACCACATCTAGTTAACATGCCATTTAATTCACATATATCACTATGAATTAATTCTAAAATACTAGAAGTCCTATTAATGCATTCATAAGGCTTCTAAATAATTTTTAATTCTATACACGTTTTACATTTATATGCATCATTTTCATTATATGATATCATGTCACATTTAAACATTCTTTTCATAGTACTTTTAACTATGTAACTTAATCTAACATGCCATAATGAAAATGAATCAACAAAATAAGCAAAATCAACTTTATTATTAAAAGATTTGTCAACAGTACAAAGTTTGACAATTTCTTCACTGGAATAACCTTTTTCTAACAAATTTCCCATTTAGGGATAGTACAAGTTTACCAAATTTATAAACACATTTTATGCCCGGTTTTCCCTAGAGATTTCTACTAACTAAGTTCTTATTCATGTCGGAAACATGTAGTACATTTGTCAAGGTAACAATTTTGCCGGAAGTGAAGATGATATTCACATTTCATTTTCCAAATACCTTGGATCGAACCTCGTTACCCATTTGAATCTCTTGCTCTCCATCAACTTCATAATAATTCTTGAATAATGACTTATCATATGATACATGTACTGTTGCACGCGTATCATACCACCAACCAAGAACCTTTCCCTTGATAGCATTGATTTCTCTTACGGTAGTCACAATGTTGTCTTCGTTGATGGAGTTTACTTTTTCTTCAGTATTGTTCCTTTTTGGGTATCGACATTATTCTTGGAATTGTTAAGGTTCTTTGAAGGCTTTCTCTTGTTGGTTTTAGTAGAAGGCTAGGTCTTCTCCACGACATTGTTTTTAGATGTGCCTTCATAAGAATTATCATTCTTATCTCTTGCCCTCGACTCTTTCTCAATGAGAAGATGTTTTTGTAATTGTTTCAAAGTATAGTTTTTGGAACTATGCATAATTTTCTTACGGTATCATTTCCAAGTTCTGGGAAGTTTGGCAATGATTGCTCTCACTTGGAAAGTTTCCAGATTATCAATCTTGACTGCCTTCAACTTGTTGACAATCACTCGCAATTCATGAATTTGGGGAATATTTTCTAGAAACTTGAAATCGAAATACCTTGAGATTAAAAATTTCTTAGTTCCTTCTTCTTCGACTTTGTACTTACTCTCTAACGCATTCCAGATTTCCTTTGCCGATTAAGTATTAGTGTAGAGATCATATAACCGGTCTGATAATGCATTCAGACTTCGACTTTGTACTTACTCTCCAAAGCATTCCAGATTTCCTTTGCCGATAAAGTATTAGTGTAGAGGTCATATAACCGGTCTGATAATGCATTCAGAATGTGATTACGGTATATGAGTTCATCTTCTTGACGCTTTTGTCTTTCAACCCTCTCCGCATCGATTTCTCCATTTGTAGGTTCCGGTAATGGCTCCAATTCTGGATCAAGTATGTAAAAGATCTTCAATGCTGTTAGTAGGAACTTCAATTTATCTTGTCATCTTGTAAAGTTCGTGCCATAGAAACGATCCAATCGAACAAGATCTTGATTTATCAACTGGATTGTTGACATCGTGCTTTCGTTCTCCATCGAAGGAAATATAGTTTGAAATTGTTAAAAAAAAATAAATGAAGTCCACCAAAAAAGAATGGAGATCAAAGCAACGAACCCAAAATAGAAAATTGAAGATCACTTATGAAACTCACAAAACAAACACCAAACCATGAAATGGATGTAAAATACAAATACTGAAGGCTTCAACACGATATTGTTGTCCTCAAATTATATTTGACTTATCTCGAATTTAAAGTGATTCTTGAAGAATTTTTTGGCAAATGGTTTGCAGGATTTAAACAAGCCTTTAAAGGATTAACACTCAAGCAATAAGTGTAATCCTCTAAAAGTCAAGAACACTAAAGAAATTTTTGAATTTGAAGAAGAAAGTATAAATTTCTATGTTTTGGAATGATTTATATTCACACAAATGTGGCTATAGTTTTTGTATGTTTATCAATCAATTTTATTGATCACAAACCACTTATATATAGTCTAGAAACAATGTCATACGAAGTGGTGTCAAAAAAACTCTCCAACAATCACCAAAATTTGAATCAAACGGTCAAAGACGGCCACTTTATTCTTCAATGTGGCCGCATAGTTCAACACTATGCAACCGCATAGTTATCTTCACGACAGGGATTTTAATCCCTGCCTTGGCCTATGCGACCTTAGCCAACATAGGCCAAAATTTGGCCTTCACAAATGTTTTTTCATTCCATATTATATCATTTTATTAGGAAATTTTACATCGAGTATAATGTCAAAGATTTTCCAAATTTTACATTCGAAAAAATCTTACCCATGTAAATTTTCGGATGTAAAATTCCTAATAATTTTTTTGTAAGTTTGATTGTGCTCGAGATATGAGGGGTAAAATTTGATGCTACAACAAATTTTCCATTTTTGTACAATTGAATCTTGATGCAGATTCTTTTTTTTATTAGTTTGACTTATTTCTGGTTTTTTTACTGCTTACTATTATCAAGTCACGTGTAATTATATGTTCTTAATTCATCTTATGGTGTTTTAGCATTCAGTATTCCTCTAGGTCGATCTCAGACTGAATAATGATATCAAGAAACTCATTTCCTTAGACTTTTGTTTATGAACTGTTTCGATAAACTTATTATCTTCCAAGATTCTTACTTGGGCATTAGTTTACATTGACCACCGATTTCAGGATTTGAATGATTTTTGAAGCATATATTGCAGTGAAGGGTAACAGAATCTTGCAATCTAAATTTTTTGAGTAAAGCTTTGACTACTTGTTTCAGTGAGATGGCTTTGGTATGAATTTTGAGCAAGAGTTGTGGAAGAGTGAGAATCCAGTTTAGTTTTGACCTAATTCTCATTTTAATGAATGTCGGGTATGTTTGTCAAAAGTTTGATATATCAGATTCATAAAATGAGAAGAGGCTTGATAATATATTTTTGGCCTATTAATGAACCATGTTTTCCTTTTATATCTGCAGATTGTTACCAACATAGGACTGAGCATTTGATATCTAAAGCGTGTCTGGTTCTCATTGAAAAGAAATCCATTGAATGTCCTTTTGTTTCCCTCTAGACATGGTTTGACAGGCGGTAAGACTTAATTGGCTCCAAATCTTAGCATCAAGATAATGCTTTCAACCTATTATTCTAGTACTGCAGTATGTAAAATTATTGAGCGTTTATCAATAGTCACACTGGCGCCTAATAGGTTGCATAACAAATTCTCATGAATTCTAGGCATGTATCTTCTTTATGCATTCAGAACCAATGATTTTCTCTGGGTTTTAGGGTTTAGTTCACTCGCTATTACTCTAAAATAACTTTTAAAGGCTCGACATATAAACCCGTATTTATATGCTTACTTGAGATGTCTTTCAGTTAATTTGAGGTGAATCAAATGTCAAGTGAAATACATGTGGATGATAGAAGATTGCTTGGGAGCACCTCACTATAAGTATCGAGATCTTTGCTTAAATTATATTTGTTTAAGATTTAGATTTTTTTATGTCTATCTAAAACCTAAATTGTTCCTCCAGAAGGAACATATCGTGTCTTTAGACGACAACTCTTTATAACTTGTGTACGTGACACTTGAAGCATTGTATATTTAGCCTCCGTTTGGTCTACATTAATATTTTCATTCTTATTTTTCTACTTATTTTCAACCACACATTCTTCAATAAAATAATATTTTTCATTACATCAATAACTTTTCGTTCTTTTTCAACAACAAATTCTCCATCAATCTACTATTTCAAAATATATTCTTCTAAAATAATGTG
>CAIGRB010165192.1:0-18200 GCA_903798255.1 Fraxinus quadrangulata
TTTTGAAATTGTAGATTGATGGAGAATGTGTGGTTGAAAAAGAAGGAAAAATTATTGATATGATAGAAAATATTATTTTATTGAAAAATGTGTGATTGAAAATGAATGGAAGAATGAGAATGAAAAAAATAATTCGGCTCAAACATGGGCTAAAATTGAAATTGCACAGCTTAAAAGTACATAAAATTTTAAATTTCTCTTTTTCATTTTCTTTGCCTCCTAGACTGATTTGAGCTTTTCTTGAAACTTTGTTTCCCCAAAAAATTCTGCACTTTTCGACTACTTCTCCACTTGGGACTAAAAGGTGTTCGATATTCTTTTACTCTAGTTTCTGAATCACAATTGATCAAAGAGAAGCTTTTTCCCATATTCTAAATTCAAATTTTTTGGCTTTTTGTGCTCCTTTGTCCCGAAGACCTATTAATATTAGAATCGGATTGACCTGGCTATCTAATCTGACCCTAAGGAAAGGGAGACGTGTTGTTGGCCTCAAGTAAAAACCAGTTGATTCATTAGCAATGGTAACATGAAAAAATCCACCACGCTAGGAGAAGTAGAATCTAAAAGAAAGCACTTACTTTGGTTAGTTCTGGCTCGGTTCTTGGAGAAGATCTGCAATTCAATTGGAAGAAGTTTTTATCTATATTTTTTTCCCATTGGCAGCTTACATTTTTTAATAAAAAATATCGGGTTTTAATTTCATCAAACCTCGTATGGAAAAGCCTGAAACCCCATACTTTTTCGGCCTCTTTCATCATCTC
Organism: Fraxinus quadrangulata; assembly: GCA_903798255.1. Classification (NCBI taxonomy): domain Eukaryota; kingdom Viridiplantae; phylum Streptophyta; class Magnoliopsida; order Lamiales; family Oleaceae; genus Fraxinus; species Fraxinus quadrangulata. Next base: position 762 of record CAIGRB010165192.1, read on the forward strand.
CTTTTAATGATCGTGTAAAACGAATTAGGAGGTCTTCCCTGAGAGATGGCGAGGCATGTCAGGCTTGATCATCACATTCTCTTAGAGTTGCACAAGAATCACATCGATAAGGGAAGAATCAAGCTTTCATAAGGCAATTCTTACTTGTTTATCAAATTCGGTGAACGGCTAGCCCCTATTTCGAAAGGGTGGCAACGTCAACCATTTGGGGGTCCGTGGAGCAGTCATTGATTGGTGAATTATCGGAAAAACTTTTTTTTATTATTAATAATAGAAAGGCAGCTATTTCCTTTCCCTTCTTTACCTTGGGCCAGAAAACATATTTGTTAGTTTTGCTACTAGGGGTGAAAAACATTTCTCAAATGTGTCTGGGGTCGCAAGGTGAGACAACATAAAAAAGCTCCAAATTAAATTAAATCTTCCCAGTCTTCTTTCCCAACCCGAATCTTTCCTTAACTGTCATCAAACATAACGTACAACCCCTACCCTAATCAAAAGAATCGAAAAAAACCAAGCCAAAAGATAGAATCGATTTAATCCCTTTTTCTCCCTTCCGCCCCTATGGAGAGACCTTAGAAAGGTGCTAATTACATCTTTGTCATTTCTTGAAGAAAACTCATGCATTCTGTTTTGTTTTTTGCTAGGGAAAAAATCAAGTTTCGTACTCCAAATACCTACACCAAATGAATGTAGCCATCCACAATTCTAATGATGGAGAAATTAGCTCCGAATTTGCTTTCTTGAGTGCACGACTCCAGTAGCTCGTTGAGAAAATGCTTTTTTGCAAGGAGCAAGAAAATACTTTCTTGTAAGAAAGCTCGAAATAGCAAGAGGCATGCTCTATTTCTACACAACCTATTTTGAGACTGAGTAGGTGCTTGTTTCCACAAGCGTCGTGATCCTATGAGCTACTTCCATGCATGGGAACAAAATGAATAAGCAATCACTGCTAATGGGAATCCGACAGCTATTCTTGGACTTTTGTTGGGCAATGAACAATTAGATGCAGGACCCCCTTGGTCTAAAATGCCTGTATTTGAAGCCTTTCCCCCCTAACTCAACTTAAGAACGGACTGGACTAGACCTTTGGGATTTTGTTGGGGTTCATGATGTTCTCAAGGTATTGACATATCCGAGTTTAGCCTAGGAACGGCCAGCATCTTCTGAGCAACTCATGGCCCAATCTCTGGAGCTAAAGGTCGAGTTATTGGCTAATCCAAGCGACGGGTGGAATGAGTCCCTTACTTCCTTCCACCTGGCCGGGAAATAGAGCGAACCAAAACCCTTCAAAAAGAAGAAGATGGTCCATGAAGAAAAGCTAAGGCATTGCAAATCATCGCGTTCTTCTCACTGTAAAACTTGTATTTCACTCCCTCACTTCGACCTATCCGACGAGAATCACATAAGCAAGTTCAATGATTGAAACCTCTCTAATCAATCGATGAATTAGCCACAGCTCAATCCAATTTTCATTTCAATTCAGCTTTCGCTTCTGGGCCTAAGAATTCCGAAACACGACATTGTTGTGATAGCCACTTTCCTATGATTGCAGTTTAAGTCGACCCAGTGTCTGAATCCAATATCCTATTATGAGAAAGCTAGGGGTGTCGTTACTGGAGTCATCAGCTCATTCTTAATAGGCACGCAGTCAGAGAGCATCCTTTATTTTATAGAAATTGAAAAGAATCGCGGAGAGATAGATTTTGGTTTGGACGAATGTATGGCTAGACTCATTTGTATTCTATTTTGGAATAAAAAAGGGACCCTCAAAGCTTTTCGAGGAGAACCAACTAGTTTTGGGTTTTAGTCCTAGCCTCAGATAGGTAAGAGAGAACTTTATGACCTCGCGGATGGAGAAGGAACTTACATCAACTTTAGTCACCAGAAGGATTTGAAAAAATGGAGAGTGAAGGGAGAGGAGGAGAGAGATTAGGCCCGGGAAGCTCTCACTTCCATCAAAAGCAACGAGAGATCTAACTAAGGGTTTCCCCCTAGATTCCCTTTGACGGGAAAACTATATACAATTTTGAAAAGGAAAGACATTATTCAACGAGTGAAATCGAAACAGGAAGTATAAACCGCATAATGAAAGCACCGCTTACTTAAAGCTTGAATCTATGTCTCCTAATCCAATTCACAGATGAAATGTTGAGATTCTGCTTTCGGGCCCTGGCTAGGCCCCGATTGAAATGGATCTTGGACCACAAGTGAGAGCAACTCTTCTTGTGGAAATCCAATACCGTCGTAGAGGGTGCTTGATAATATTCCATTCCTTGAAAGCCAGCGAATACTAGAGCCAGTAAAACGGAAGCTACTAAAGCGTAAACTGCTCGTTTTTCCTTCCCCGCGAGGGCCCTGGCTAGGCCCCGATTGAAATGGATCTTGGACCACAAGTGAGAGCAACTCTTCTTGTGGAAATCCAATACCGTCGTAGAGGGTGCTTGATAATATTCCATTCTTTGAAAGCCAGTGTCTCATATTGAGAAATGAATACTAGTTCACAAATCAACAGAAAAGGGCTTTCGCTAAGCATAAGCCCTTTTTCCCAGCATTCTCCGTTCCTTAATAGTCGACATAGCATTTTCGTTATTTCCAAGTCGCTTCCAGCGAATCTTCTAGAAGGCTGACCACGAGCTCTTTCCTTTGAAAAGTTATAACATATCTTGGGTGAGACGTCCAACTCAAATTTATTTGACAAGCACTGAATAGTCTAAACCAGATGTCAAATTAGTGGGACCTGTTAGAGAAAATTTAAAATGGAGCTCAAGCAAAAAAAAGATCATATTTGGCTTGCAAATATCCATATTTGATAGAAATTAAAATCAAGATCAACAATTAATTTTAACCATGAACTTCATCAAATTTTATCAAAATTTACTAAAAAATTGATCTTAATCTTCACCAAACAAGGACATAAAGGGAAAACTAGGGTCATGCTTCCAAATATTTCTTCTAGGGCAAGACCGACTTCCTAATTTTGAAAAATGAGGTTTTGCCTATCTAATCTAAGCAGAAATATATGAGATTTGATCCTCACGTGATAAAAGTTGTTAATTTAATAGTCAAAAAGACAATGAATTTTAAAATTACTGTTATACCCTTACTTGGAACTAAATATTAAAAGAAAAAAAAGGAAACAATAATCTTTCATATTTTTATGTCGAAGAAACTGATTTTATTTTTCCTTTTCTTCATTTTTTGTTTGACAAATTTTTGTTTCCTTTTTTCTTTTATTATTTAGTTCATTGAAGGGTATAAAAGTCGTTTAAAGGAACTTTTGACTTTTTTAATGGTCACAATTTCTATCATTTGAATATATTGGGAAGTGAGAACCCCACTTTCAAAGATTAAGGAGCCCATTCAACGTTAGCTGAAAGTTTGGGTGCTCAAATGAGCATTGCAAAAATTGTGTAAATTAATGCAACGTAGAGGATCTGCGTTTGATTTGCTATTTTTAAATCGTTTTCAAATTTTCAAAATACTGAAAAATGTGTTTGATCTATTTATTTGTGAAAATACATTTTTGAAAATTAGGATAAATTCATAATATAAACTGATAAATTTTAAAAATAAAAATATGAAAAAAATAAATTCTAAAATTCTAAAAAATTAAAATTCTTAAAAAATAAAGATTATAAAAATTAATAGAAAAATAAATTTAAAAAATAAAAATAGTTCTAGCTCTTAATAAATATTTACATAAAGATGTTTAAAANCCCGACGGGTGGCGGGGCGGGACAGGGATCGCCGCCCCGTCTTAGATCTCGGGGCAGGGTGGGGATGTCCGCCCCGAACCCGACCCGTGAAGAATAGAAAAAGAAAATTAAAAAAATAAAAATAGTTCTAGCTCTTAATAAATATTTACATAAAGATGTTTAAAAAATATTTAAATGAACACAGACAAAAATATTTTAAGTTCACGTATTATTTTTTATTATATTTTTTTGTGAAAAAAAAATATTATAAGATTTTCTAATTATGAAATATATATAAGACTTGATAATATATTAACGTAATTTTTTTACTAAAATAATCAAAATTAATGGAATAAAATTAAATAAAATAATTTTTCAAAATTTCAAAAAGGACGCATTTTTTAATTTTTTATTTTGAGAAATAATTTTTTAAAATGACTAATCCATCACGAACCAACATAAAAAATGAAACTAACGAAATAAAATACACAAATTGAATCAATAATCGAAAAATATGGAACTGTAACATTCAAGATGAGCAAATTAATCTGTAAAAATTTGTGTGGAAGAAAAAGAAAGCAGTCAACTACTAGGGTTTATTTGTTTCTTTCTTCGAAAATAAAGTACCTCAAAATAGAAAACAGAAAATAGAAAATTCATAACTGAAAATCTAAACATAAACCAAATCGGCCTTAGTTTCCATCACATCAGTTTCAGAGGTTACTATCGCAACGCCACACCCGTACCCATCGCCTCGTCTCTCTCTCTCTCTCTCGTGCTTGAAAATACTCGCAGATTTTTAATCGCTATATACTATCTATCGGGTTTATTTAAAGGTAAACGCAATTATATATCTGTTATTTCTACAGTGCATAATTGATAGAAATTGACATCAAAATTGATGTGCGTAAGTTTTTTTTTTTTGGGTGTTTTTTGGGGGTGGTTTATGAGTTTGATGTGGATATGCATTGTTTAATTATTTGTTGATTGAGTGAAGTATTGAATTTAATTTCTGAGTTTTGAATATGGCAATGACATTCGTGAGAATCGGCGTCTAATGAGTTTGAATTTACAATATGTTTCTTTTGCTTTTAACTCATTTAATACAATTGAGGAGTAGATATAGGGGAATATATACTCTATTTCACTTGGATTTGATTCCCATAAATGATTTGTGAAGTGGTGACAAGTCGTGAAATAGAGCCCTGTGGGCTTACATTGCAATCAATTTGCCTTTATATGAAAAAAATGAGAAGTTTAGTGCTTATTGGTAGTTTACTTGAGTTAGATTTTGGAAGTAAAACCCTAGCATTGCTTGATTTTTGCCTCCCCATCAGTAAAATAAAAAACAAAATACTATCTTTTGCTTCTAAGACTACATAGGGGTTCTGATTTTATTAAGATTCATGCATGATCAAGGACCAAGATACAACTTTTAAACTCATATATTGCATGCTTCTCTAATTTTGTATAGGATGGGAGGGGAGGGGGCAAGAATGCCAAGTTTGGATATTCTGAGGGTCACGTTGTGTACGTTCTGTTACTACTGATGGTACTACATATGTTCTAAGGTTTGGAATAGTTTGAATGCATAAATACAACATGATGCAATATATTGGTTTTAAACTGCAAATCTAAGTATCTGTTGATCGTTATCTACTTTTCCTCACACTTTTAGTGTTTCTCCATCACATGGATAGAAATATGAAATTACTGCGGTTCATGTTCTGATAGGAAACAATTGACAGCAAATTACATATAGAAAAATTAGTAAGGAATGCTCGTGACACCGAAATATAAGCAGAAAACATGTGTGATGATGACACATATTCAATTTGTGCTCTTAATTCTAGTTGACCTAAACAGAAAAATAGATATCATGATGTGTCATTGCACTTGTGCAGTCATGCAAAATAAGATTGATGGGTTATCCGAAGTACCTGCAAACTAAAAGAATACCTAGAATTTTGGAAAGCCTTATCCTCGTGCTCATACTAGATAGGGATAGCTGCAACCAGATAAAGGAGGAGTTGCTTACATCTATTGTAGAATTATTTTGAACTTCTTACACGAACACAGAAGAATAATTTTGACCTAAAATTGAGTGCTTTTGGCTACTGGCAGATATATATAGGAGAGAAAAGGGACGTGCTTTGACAATTTGAGGTATAAGAAAGATTTTTCATCGGTAATGATTGGTAATTGGCAGCTGAAAGCAATTGTTCGTGTGGGAACGAATGTCTACAGTCTGCAAATTTGGTTTTCAGTTCTTTTTCTCCCATTCCTCTCATTGAATATCTAAAGGGGTTTCAGTTGACATTAGCATATCACGTAAGAAAAATTATGGAACAGGTGATCCAATCAACTAGTTGGACAAATGTGAGGGCAAGACCTAGGTTTTTCATGCTTAAGTCTGAGCTCTTGCCGTTGATTATTATAACTAATAATTTGACCCTCGCCATAGTGTCATATGAACTACATAGTCTGTTACTTCCAGAAAATTGCACTGGCTGGTATGTCAAAATGAGAATCTTGTTGTGTTGTTTACTGTATAATATTTTCTCTCTTTTCTTTTCCAGGGCATCCTAAGAGTTGTAATCAAGATGAATAAAAGCTTGTTCTAGAAGAATTACTTTTTGCCTATTGTTCTGAAAAATCCTTCAAAATGTCAGGGGTACTCGGTGTAAGTTCTTTCTTATTTGCTCAGTGCGTAGTTCATTTATTATTTAAATGCCTGGTTACGTGCCTTGTTATAATCAAATGTTGGGATAATTTTGACAAAAGAAATTTGATTGCTTTTGTAAAGCATTCATGTATTCCATTTTTGAATTTTTCTAGATGCAGTCAGCATTGAATGGATCGAATTCAAATCTTCCAGATAGTACGGGAAGAGCTTTTGCCACATCCTTTTCTGCTCAGCCTGCTTCATCTGGTGCTGTTTTGAATCAGTCTGGTGGTATGCAGCATAAAAACTTGCTTTAGTAATGATTAATGAACATTTCTACTTAATGAGGATATATAAGGTGATTAATTAGTACAATAATTTTTTTCTGATCTAAAGGAACCATCCAAGGGCCAAACTATATTCATGGGAACTTCAATATATCAAACATGCCCGGGTCATTTGCATCAAGAAATTCAACAAATATAGGCGGTCTTCCCAATAGTGTTCAACCAGCTGCAGGGAATGTATCCAATGGGCGATTTGCAATGAATAGTATTCCCACCGCACTTTCTCAGGTATAACGATACAATTTGATGTAGGGTGAGGTCAATTCCCTCCAGTGTGCCACAACAAATATTCTTCTCACTTGCGCGTGTATGCAAGTGCAGTCTCTTCAGTCTTCACTCTTAAACAAAGTGAAATTTTTGCATAATGTATGTTGACCTTATGATGCAGTTATCTCTTGGAAGTTCGAATGGACATGGTGGTGTTAACAACATTGGAGGTAAAAGTATTTGTAATTCTGTTCGTGTAATTTTCATAAAGATGCATTGCTCTGCTCCTCCTCATGTGTAACTTCTGCAAGCATTTGATTCAGGACCAGGTGTGTTGCAAAATATGGGAAATAATGGACGAATTACGAACTCCGTGGGCAGTCTTAATGGCGGGGGTAATACCACAAGGGGTTTAAGCTCTGCTGGTTTTGCAAACATCCCTGATCTTGCTTCTCGCTTAAATTTATCTGGTAACATAATTTCTAGATATGGTTTTCACAATGGTATATCTGAGTTGCTGGCAGCATGTCTGACTGTGGTGCCTGCGATGGCAAAAAATAAAAAATAGAAAATTTTGAAGTCCCGACATAGTGGCATCTTGACAGTAAAATTTTTCTTATTGACGTCAATTTCCCATAGAAGATTGTAAAACCTTGAGTTCTTATGCGTGCTTGGTTGCATGTGCTAGCTTTTGTTACTCCACATGCTCTTGATACCTGTAATTTTTTATGTTCAATTTTAAACTAGTGCACATTTATTTCTTTTATTTGTAAGCAAGCATGTAGACTTGGAAATCGTTGATCCAATCATGACACCATATATGTACCAAATTCTTATGTACACTCAGTGTTATCTAAGTAACATCTGTATTTTTCAGCTCCACAGATGGTATCCATGCTAGGCAATTCATATTCCGCTGCTGGTGTGCCACTTTCCCAAAACCAATTTCAAGCTGGGAACAATCATTTTAGCTTTATGCAATTGCTAAATGACTCAAGTGCCCATGAAAATGCTACTTTTGATGTAAATGACTTTCCTCAGCTATCTGGGCGTCCTCCTTCTGCTGGTGGTTCTCAGGGGCAACTAGGTAAATTATATTTAGATTTATGTGTTGCTTCTGCCTAGCCCTATTATCATGGAGGATATTTTGCCTATCATGTAGGTTTGATGAAGCATAATATTGGATTCACCCAACATAATCAAGAATTCAGCATTCAGAATGAAGATTTTCCTGCTTTAACTGGATATAGAGGTACTTTCATGTTGTTTAGATAATGGATAAGTATGATGCTTATCTTCTGGAGACATCAAGATTAATATTATTGAATATTTGCTTGACATTACAACTAATATCAGAATAAGTTCAGTCTCTGCTTCCTTGCTTACTTGGACAGTTGCTTTTGTTTATTGATGCACCTAGATTATGCTCTGTTTCGACTTTTGAAATGCAACATCATTGATGCATCTTTGTCTTCTTTCTCATGTGTATAACTGGGGAGATCAAAACCCATTCATTCTAATTTTGAATTCTAATATGGAAAACCTGGCAGTTTGAATTTTTTTCAACAATTAACATCTATCCTAATTTCAACGAAGCATACCAATATTCATGTTGTTATTTCATTGTAGAAGGGATTAGTAGGAGTCTGGGAGCTTGCTCGATCGCTTTTGCTAGACAAACTTTTTTATGAACCTGGCATATGATTGTGGCTCCAAAATTAAGCAAATGATACAGCAGTTGTACTAGTGGGTTGTTTAAGAAGTTTCAACTAGTGCTGCCTCCATCTCAATTTGAATATTTACATTTCCTTGCAGCACATACAATATAAATATCCGTTCTCCTGGCATATACTCTTATCTAATTATTATTTTCAAAATATTTCCCAGTTTTATACATAAAATAATCAAAGGCCCACACCATTTTGGCACATCCTAGGATAAAATGGGAAATATACAAATGACACTTCTTCGACTAAGATTTCAGTTATGTTAATTCACATGAATCACAATTGTCATATTTTGTGGTGGAGGGGAGGGGAGAGGTTGCGGTTCTGCTTCTTTAGATATATCCCAAAGGCTCATGTATTTAAGTAGGAGTTGATGACAGGTGGGTTTTGTTTACTTCCCCAAGTTGTCCTTTGATTAGTGATGACAAGTGATACATGGGTCATGCAAATCTCATATAAGGTTAGTATTATTTATGAATAGTTGAAATGTCCGCTCTACTAGAATATACTTTTATCTAATTATTATTTCCAAACTATTTTACCAGTTATATACATAAAAGAATCAAAGTTGGATATATGGTCCCACACTGAACATCCTGGGATAATTCTAAAAGACACTTTGACGTAGGACAATTCTATTACAAATAGGACATGGAATATTTGTTGTTTTAGGATTTTATTTCTTGTTTAGATTAGCACTTTTTATTCTTTTAGGTTTTAATTACTTATCTTTCTTAAGCTATTATGATTAATATTTTATATTGCCTATATAAACAAAGCTTTTGTAATTTTTCAATGACCAATTCATAATAATAAAATTATTCTCTATAAATTTTCGAGTTGGTTCAACTTTGTTCTTGTTTCAAGAATTTTAATTCCGCTCCAACACCAAAATTGGTATTATTGCAAGGTTTTGTTGTTGGCTGATTGGTGATAGTTTATCCCATCTCCATACCCATCCTTTTTATTGCCCCGTTTATGTGTTTGTTTATTTATTTGTTTATTTTTGTTTTATTTTTTGTTATATTTTTAGTTAGTAAATATTATTACTTTTTTCTAATTTGTTAAGAACAACTCGTGTTTTCTTTAAAAATGATGATAAATCTTTTTTTTTTGTTTGATAAAAAACTTAAATTTGAAATTAACTTTAAACGGGGCGGGGACAATGTTTTCTGTAGCCGTACCTGCTTTGGGACAACGATTCTTGTCTAATCCCTGCCACGTTTACTCGATTAGGCGGATAATCCTCGCCCCATTTGGGGTGGGGTGCCACGAGTATCGAGTTGAACGGATTTTTTTGCCAACCCTAGCACGCATCCTCGTGACAGTAACATGATTGCACTTTGGTCTAAAGTAGAGCGAATGGTGAATATATTCGAAGATGTTTTGACAAATTGTAGATTTTGATTGCTATGAATGTTTGTCCTTTTCTATGATACACATGGATACTTGTGATACTCGATATTTCTAAAAAGTACCAATATGACATATTGATTAAATTGATTAAATTTCTTTATTTATAGTATAACTTTAGTTTTATAATTAATAATAATTATTCTTGTTTAAATTTTTTAAATAATATTATCTATTTGTTATATTAGAACAATCTGAGTTAAAGCTGTGAATACTTTTGCTAAAGAAAAATGAATGTGGTAGATTATTCTTGTAGTGTTGATCCAACACGAAACGATACGTGACCATCCTAGTTGAAATGTCCGCGCAGCATAAGTCATTTCAACGAGTACAAAACACGACAACAGTTGACTATAAATTTTCGAGGAGTCTAAGATGGGTTTGAATCATCACAATTTGAAGCAAGAATTTTGTAGATTTTTCATCTTCTTCAACCAAACTCAAGGATAAGTTCCAAGTGGGGGAGATTGATGTAGGAAAATTCCATTACAATTAAGACAATGAATTATTTCTGGTTTTAATAGGATTTTATTTTTTTGTTTAGAGTATGACTTTTTATTCGTTTAGGTTGTTGATTACTTATTCTTTTAAGTTTTAATCACTTAACTTTCTTAAGTTATTAGGATTAAGAGGTTATTTTGCCTAGAAACCAAAGTTTTGTAATTTTTTCAATGACCAATTCGCTAAAATAAAATTGTTCACTACAAGTTTTTTAGCTAATTTAACTTAATTCTTGTTTCAAGAATTTCAATTTTACTTCAGCACCAAAATTGCTATCAAAGAAAGGATTTGCTATTGACTGATTGGTGATAGTGGCATGTATCCTCGCAACGACAATCGGAGCATTTCACCTTGGTCTAGAATTTGGAACGAAGGAAAGCTTGAAGATGTTGCTAATAGAATTATGCAGATTTGATTTTATGAATGTTGGTCGTTTTCTATGATGCAACGATAGGGGCACCTGTATCCGATACGACATGTGTTGGATAAGTCAATACACGATTTTTGCCCCTGTTTGATCCACATTCTTCCCAAAATTCATTCTTTCAATACTTATTTTCAACCACAAATTTTTCAATAAAATAATATTACACGCAAATTCAAAACTTTTCCTTATTTTTTAACCACATATTTTCCATCACATCACATCATAAAATGCATTTTTTTTCAATAATGCGCATCAAACACCCCCTTTCTAAAAGTACCAATACGATGACACATTGATTAACATTTCATTTGTATTATATAACTTTAATATTACACTTATTATTAATTTTTTTATTTGTCTTTTAAATAATAGTATTTATTTGTTATAGAATGACTTTAAGTTAATACTATATTTTACTACTTCTAAAGAAAAAATGACTAGTGTCGGAATCCAACATGACATGACACGAATAAGATACGGATGTGCCAACCTAGTTAAAGTGTTCGTGCAGCACGGTCGTTTCTACGAGTCCAATACACAAAAACAATTAGCTCGAAATTATTCTTGAGTCTAGGTTCGAATCGAATCCTTACAAAACAATGCAGTAATTTTGGAAAGTTTTCCTCCTGGTTATTTATTTTCTCTTCTTCAATCAAACTTGAGAACAAGTTTTTTTCAAGTGGGGGGTATTGATATAGAACGATTCCTTTTCAAATAGGACATGGAATTATTTCTTGTTTTAATAGGATTTTATTTATTGTTTAGATAGATTAGAACTCTTTATTTTTTATGTTCTTGATTACTTATTCTTTTAGATTTGAAGTACTTACCCTTAAGCTATCAGGATTAAGAGATTATTTTGCCTATATAAATAAAGGCTTCATAATTTTTTAAGTGACCAGTTCATTACAATAAAATTATTTTCTACAAATTTTTGAGTTGGTTCAACTTTATTTTTGTTTCAAGATTCCAATTCCGCTTCCGCACCACACTTCTACAAGTAAGAGTTCAATTTTATTTAATTTGCACCTTTCATATATATTTACTTTGGAAGGGGGAGGTGGAATGCTGCACCTTTGGCAAAGTTTTGAGATTCAAGTAGATGTACCCCAAATTAAACGTTACAGTTTTACCTTGGCTTAAGTATTTAACTAGGAGTTGATGACAGGTAAGTTTTGTTTAGTTCCCCAATTTTGTCCTTTGATGAGTGATACCAAGTAATATGTAGGTCATGCAAATCTAATATAAGGTGCTGTGATTTTCGAATAATTGAAGAATGGTTTTATTTTCAAAATCTGACGTTAATTTGGGTATTTACTGGTGTATACATAAGATAGAGCTGTGGAAAGCCAGCTGCAGTGAGCAGCTAGTGGATGGTGTGAAAAATCTGATTTCCAGAATAATTTGATTCCTATCAATGTCTGGTGGATTACTTAGGGTCATTACCTGCCTTGTTGCTGCTTTGTTGTGTTACCATCACAAAAATGATACACATTGATGCTAATTTACTTTTTTATTTCCCTCATTTCGTCCTTTACACTCATACTCATTCTGCTATATATTTATATTATGTTTTTAGTTTATCGTGTGTCCTAGAATTATAATTACCGTCTTAATCCAGCAGGCAATGCTGAATTTCCTGTAAATGCGCGCCAAAAGGAACAGCTTCATGCCAATGCTGAATTTCCTGTAAATGCACGCCAAAAGGAACAACTCCATGATAGTGTGGCATCTTTAATGCAACCTCAGCAATTACCTGTAAGTTAGGGTATTTGAAGATCCTCACTAGAATATTCATGAAAATCCCTGTATGTGCTTAGTACTATCCGATACGCTTTAATCTCCTAGGTGGGGAAGTCTTCTGGATTCAACTTTGATGGTACACATTCATCTCATCATCCTCAGCAACAACATCGTGCTTCATCAATAAATGGCAGTGGACCTTCCTTTCTAACTGCAGGCAATCAAGATTTTCATTTTCATGGGCCTGAGGTACTGTCACCTGTTGCTACGATGCTTGCTTTCACTATTCAATAGGTCTCTTAGTCTGTTACTGCAGTCACATTGTTATTTTCTATCTGACCTTTGTAATTTGTCAATACCAACTTCTACAACCTTTCCTCAATGTGGATTCCAGTGTTTGATTTCTACTGATTATGAAGATTGAGGATTCCAAAGATTCCATTGATATAAATATTATTTTACTTCAATGCCCAAAGCAGCAGGGTACCATTCTCTGGTTTGGACATATGAATGTTTAAATCTCATATGCGATATTTTGATCATCTCATATGCGATGTTTTGATCCTTATGCAGCAGTACCAGCAATTCCAACAATCTCAGTCTCGCTTCATCGGTCCATTTAGAGACAAAAATCTGAAATCCATGCAGGCATCTCAAAGTGTGCCTGATCGATTTGGGATGCTTGGTTTGTTAAGTGTCATAAAAATGACCAATCCAGGCTTGACCTCACTTGCTCTGGGTATTGATCTGACCTCACTCGGTTTAAATTTGAACTCATCAGAGACTATTCACAAAAAATTTGCCTCTCCTTGGTCTGATGAACCTGCCAGAGGGGAGCCCGAGTACAGTGTCCCTGAATGTTATTATGCCAAACCACCTCCTCCTGTAAATGTATGCTTTGCTGATCTTGTTTTTGTTTTGTTTATGTAAGGATATCCATTAATCAGTATATATTCTATGGATGCAGCAAAGCTACTTTGCAAGATTCAGCCAAGAAACAATATTTTATATCTTTTACAGGTAAATTTTGTTGTCACATGACATTTTATTTTTATGATCTAAGTCATGTGACTCCTTTCCTATTTGCAGCATGCCAAAAGATAAGGCACAACTCTTTGCAGCAAATGAACTGTAAGTCTGTTGTTCTTTCTTTATGGTTTCAGTTCTTGCCTCTGGGTCCTAGGTCATTTGGCATGCACAAGGCAACCACATTAAGTTGATTAAGTACATTTGGGCTATAGCTGCTTCTGGATATATGCTTAGTAATAAATGCTGCTTACTAATGGTAGTAGAAAATTTTTATTTAGAAACGGTTTGTGCTGTAATATTACTTTTAGTTTGAAGTTAACAAAATGCCCAATATAGTTCATGAAACTGAAATTGCTGAAGGAAGGCTTGGAATATTAAATATCACGTGTTTGCAATTACCAGATATTGTTATCCTAAATTTTGAGAGAGGTTTCCATGCATGGTAGCAGACGGAGTTTCAAAAGTACCGTCTTGTGTTATTTTTAGTGGATGATAGTTCAATTTTAGTAATTATTATTATTTAGTCATTTTGTTTTGAGAATAATTGCAAGAATAATGAAAGGAGTTTCAGTACAAATATATGAAGTCAATTTCCTGTAGAAAACTTATGTATGAAAGCAATTGCTTTAGTATTAGTTACTCAGACATTTAAAAGTTTACTTTTAATTTCTGCTAATCATCTCAATGCCTACATTTCAAATTCAAAACAGAACCAACTACTAAAAAATTTGTAAATTCACAAATCCCAAAAGCCAATATATTCATCACTAAGCGTTTCATTCTAGCATCTCATTACCTCCTGAATGACCCCTAAGCATTCCCGAGGTTTCTTGATTTCTTTTCAATCATTATTGCTGGCACCATCCAATGCCCTTACATCATAATTGTTGTTCGGAAATCTTGCTGTTTTCAAAACTAATATGTAATACTAAATTATTGCCTGAGGAAGTATTAAGATTCAAAAATATGAGTGAAAATCTGTAGTAAGTTGATGTGACTTAAGCAGGGACTACTACTAAATATGAGGTTTAGAGCAAGCAAGTGATGAAAGAGTTCAATACAAAGGGGGTGAAACTGGAGACATGGAGTTAAAACCTTTTTTGAACGTATAAATAACACAGTGAAAAAGCAACTGATAAAGGGCGAGAATATGAAACAATTGTTATACAATCCATTATCATTCATAGAGAGCGGAAAATTGGTGAGCGTGAATCTTGAATGGTGCTGGCTTCCCTTTGTTCAAGGCAGAGGCTCAGACCATTTTTATTCATTCGTTTACTTTTGTGGGTGCACGTGCACTAGCCTGTGAGAAGTGTGCCTCCATGTGTGACATATGCATACAACATCATTCCACTCTTGTTTGGCAGATGATTGCGTTTAAGCTATGTTACGTCGTGATGTAGAAATTTTCCAAGTAAATGTTAGCATAAAATCTCATTAACTGGGTCCACTATATGGAATAAACAAGTTCTAATTATTATTGCTAGGTGTTCGACGCGTGCCTTCAATTCATACCTCATTTGTTTAAACAGAAATGCTGTTTTCAAATATACATGATGATCATAATAAAAATTATACTGCCATAGAGCTGATTTGTAACAGTCTGAAATTATTAGGTGTTCAACATGTGTCTTCATACCTTTTATATTATGTTTTTGGAGTATGGTCCATGTAATTTTTGGGAGCTAGAGGAAATGCATTTCAGGTACATCTCAAGAGAGTTTTATTTAAGTGAACAAATGTTATTTGCAGTGCTGCACAAGCATGTATAATGGGTACACGGTATACCTGTGAAGGAAAATATTAAGACAACTGAAGACGTGCTCTTCTATAGGTACATAATTTTGATGCTAAGATTCGTGGATTGACAAGATAAATGTAGTTGGAAGTGAGAATGTTAAACCTAACAAGAAATGGTCATCCCAACTCGCATAGACTCTTGGATGGATGGATTGACTGATTTGCTAGAAGGTGGTAGCTTCAAGGCTGAATATTCATTTTGCATTAGTCTGGGAGAGAAGATTAATGGAAGTGGTGCTCCATATTGTTTTTATTTTCTTACTGAGTTGTCCTTTGACTTCTTATATATGTTTATACATGCTAAAAGCATAGCATCGTTAAGCCCATGTTTGATTTAGCTAAAAATCAGTTTTTAGATTTTGATAAAAGTTGTGTGGTTAAAAATGAGTTTGAGGAAAACATTAGTTTTATAAAATGGGGGCCAAACAAGGGCTAATTTTTATTTTTGGTTCTATTGCAGGTATACTAGAGGATGGTTCTACCACAAAGATCTCCGGTTATGGTTCACTAGGGTGAAAGATATGGAGCCTCTTGTGAAGACAAACACTTACGAGAGAGGTTGCTATTACTTTTTCGATCCCAACACATGGCAGATGACAAGAAAGGTTTGCAATATATGCCCTGCAATATATTTGCAGAAACTTGTTAAGTGCTTTTTTGGAAATCTTAATTGCTGTGTAACTACTTGCAGGATAACTTCGTTTTGATATATGAAATGGTTGAGAAAAGGCCCACACTTCCCCAGTAGTATCCAGAAATTTTCTATTTTGTTTTCTGTTGTCTCGACCTTAGATTTGTTCTTATTGAGAAGTCTTGTAAGCCTTCTATTTAATTTTTTTTTTTTTTAATTTATGGAACCCCCCTGACGATTTAAAGTTTGTTCCTACGTTTTTCTGGGACGTGGTCTGGTGCAGGTGGTTTGAGGCTTTAGATAATGTGATTTGTTGACTCAAAATTTATTATCCATTCGCTTTGATAGAGATTGTCACATTATTTTTGTAGGTGTTTTTGTCTTAATTGTTTTTGTAGCCCTCTTATTTGAAGGATTTTTCTTCTATATCTTTCTTTCACTCTTCTAAGAGCATCTCCAAGAAACTCTATTTTTAAGAGCATATTCTATAGTATCTATAAATTTAGAGAGTTAAAATTTTGAAGTACTCCAACAAACTCTTTATATTTAACACTTAATTTTACTACTCCTAAAAAATATTTATTATTTTTATTTATCTTTTATTTTAACTAGCTTTTCTTTAGATTATTTTATTGTTTTCTTACATTGATAATTGAAACACTTTGAATGCATTTAATTATAGAACTCTCTAAATTAAAATGTTAATTTAAAGAGTCTCTTGAAACATGATTTTAAATGTTGACTCTTTAAAATAGAGAGCATATCATGATTAAAGAGTCTCTTGGAGATACTCTAAGATTAATACTATTTTAGCACCACTGGTGTTACATCATTAATTTAGGTGATACTAAGTGTCATTAAATGAAAGATACTATCAAACGAATCATTTAATTAAACATATCGCATAATACCACATAAATTGACGCTTGCACCATTGATGCAAGATAGTATTATTTTTCTCCTAATGGTCTTAGTGTTTGGATATATATAACGATTACTTGAATTATTTTGGGGGTGCACTAAGATTGAGACTTGTATTAGTAATGTAATGACACGGGGAAAAAAAACCTCTTTGTAAGGGAAGAACTAACACAGAGAAGTTTAAGCTGAAACTGAATCTAAGTTTGAAAGAATGGCCTTGACATTTCTCTGTCGTCTTTCTTGCTACTAAATGTTTCATATTTTTCTCTTTACCACTTCCTTTTCTCGTCTCTCGTTTTTTCTCGCACTTCGATTTCTTCCATTTGCTTTCTC
>CAIGRB010165244.1:6579-29432 GCA_903798255.1 Fraxinus quadrangulata
TTTTTACGAGAATGAGTTGTTGAAAATGAGTTTGAATAAAAAGGAGTTTTAAAGAACGAGGCTCAAACTTGTGGTATATTCAAATAACTACACCAAAAACTAAAATGTTGGCTTTGTAAGTGGGAAGTATGCATAAATACACGATTAAAATAAGTTTTTAAAATTACAGTTAATTTTTTTTTTATTACAAATAATAAAGGATTACATTTCTCTCCAAATGTAACACACCATATTACATTTTTGTTTAACATGTAACAAACTATGTTATATTCATCCACAACCAGTTTCCATGACCACGATCACGATCACCTTACCTTGACTCACCACCTCAAATCTCATCACTAACAAATCAAATCAAATGCCAAGCATCGTCCCTGAAAGGTTTGTTAGAAGTTGGGTGTGGTCTGAATTCTTTATTGAAGATAATTGAGAATTTTAATTAAAGTGCATATTAAAAAAAATTGTATTTGGAATGCTATTATTGAATCGTATTCAAGTTTACTTGGTGAATTCTAATTGAAATTTTACTTGAAAGTCTAATTCAGAATTGAAATTTGTGTTGAACTTAAAAAAGACTTTGAAAGGAAGAAAAACACATTTTGGAAGGTATTTGGACGGAGACAGAGCGCCTAAGTGCTGGGTCGCAGTGTCAGGCACCACCAGCATAAAGAAGAATAGAGAGCCGGCGCTGCGGTGTCCGGAGAGTGGCGTCGTAGCACTGCAACGCTATTTTCTCCCTGCTTTATTTTGCACTCCATTTTTAATATTTTACTTTAACTACAACTTTATAATGATGGTTTGAACGTCCCCTACTTGTTCTTCATATATAGTTGACTATTCATTATAATTTAGTAAGAAATTAGAAACATTGTAAACACGTAATCTTTATATCATTTATCCATATTATAATAAAGTCTCAATTATCTACAAATTACTTTATTCTTGAGTTCTTGTGATCTTTATTTCATATTATATCTTAATCTCTTATTTACTCTAACAACTTGGTATTGGATTAATCAGATATCACCTCCGCTTTTCACAACAAAGGTCACCACAAAAATGCAGACATGGTGTACCATGCAAGGATAGCAACCAATATAAAGCGGGAAGTAGCAATACATCCACAAAGAAAAACCACACCAGAAGCTTAATCAAAGATGAGTTTAATAAAAAAAATCTGCTAAAAAAAATCAAACAACCGCGTAGTAAAACGTAACAGCTATTATGTGATAGCTAAGAAGTCTTCATCGAAAATGGAGGTCTTGGCGGCGAAGATCAAGGTCTTTAGAAAGAGATTTGTATTCTTTATATTTTCGAATAAATTAAAGTATTTTTAGAATAAAAAGTAATGAATAGTAAAACTGAAAATTAAGGAAACATGGCTTTTATGTGGTCTAATTTCCTCCTTTTACTTCGTCAATGTTTGGTCCTCGTTTTATCAATTTTTCAACTACATATTTATTTCTTTTTATCAATATCTACTAAAAATTTGATTTTTAGCTAAACCCAACAAGTGTTTCTTAATATAACTCATCGATATTTTCTAGATTGAAAATCAAATTTAAATCAAGTGAAGTAAGGTTGAAGCTACCGACTTGTTAATTAAAATCAGACCATAACATATTCAACACCATTCAAGCCAATTCATGAGTTCACTTGACATAACATGTTTGATATTTTATAAAAAATTAAGAAGTTAAATTAGAAACACTCATTCACAAAGTTAGATATGAAAAAATGATAAAGTTAACGCGAGCAACCAACCTCTACCATAAAAATAAAATTAAAGCCCCGCCCCCCTCCCTTTGCAATGAGCCTGTGTGTAGGACTAGGCAAAAATCAATTTGAATCAGTCAAACCGATCAACCCAATCTAAATCAGCCGATTTGGATTAATTTTTTAGTTCAATTGGATTGAGTTCGGGTCAGGAAATCGAATTTTAGGTCAGATTGTGTTGGGTTCCGAATTATCTATTAAAACTTAATCAAACTCAATCCAACCCAATAAACTAAAAAATATTAAAAAGAAAATTAGTACTTAAAAAAAAAATGATCAAAATTCTCTTATGTCTCACGTCTCTTTTGCCTCTTATTGATTCTCGTGCATTGACTTCTCGATTCGATTTTTTGACGTAATTTTTGACTTAGGCCTTTCAAATCGACTTGAAATGGTACTAAACTTCAATCGACTTATGGCATTTCAAGTCATCATTTTTTATGTAATTGAAATTGGTTCAAATTGAAATGGTATCAAACTTTTAAAAAATTGTTCAAATTCAACGAAAAAGATCCCAATCATTGGACCCATAAAAAAATTGTCTAACTTGAATTGGACTTAAGTCCAAACCAACCAACCCAACCCGAGTTTGGTCGGTTTGGATTTGGTTGTGTTTCAACCATAAATGTTTTGGTTTATGTTTGAATTATTGTCAAACCGAATATGTTGGATTGTGTTTGGATTGGACTCAAAATCTATCTAACCCAACCCATGCCCGGCCCTCCCCGTACGTTAAGTTGAGCTAGGTTTTCTCCTTATTCATGTAACCATTCAAGTTAGAGCTCATGTCCCGATCACTATAATAAACAAGTCTCTTTTGTTATTAGCTCAAAAGAAAACGATATTTAAATATGTTGATATTTTTAGGTATGAAAATAGAATATTATTCTATGGACCATAATTAAATATCATTATCACATGATTAATTTTTGGGTCAAATTTCCTAGTCATTCTCACCACACGGATTGAAATTTTAATGTTATACCTTTTACACACCGATTATGCCTGTGGATCTGATCATAATCAATTTATCCTATATATCCTAATTTAAAACCAATGAGGCAAAAAGCAAATCAAAAGCGGGCCCTCTTTGCTGTGCGCCGGGTGCGAAACATACGCAATCTGTCTTGGTGGCAAATAATTATCGCACGTGGCAAGGTCTATTTAGAGTAACACTATGAAGCAGCGCAATGCACCCTCCGCGTACGTTAGCAAGAGCTGACAATAAATTTGAATTATTTGAACAACGATTTATATAGAGGAAATTTTGGCTGTTCGTCCACAATGTATTGTTTCAGTATTAATTTAGTCCCCAATAGTTACAAAGGAGAAAGTTAGTCCTAAGTAGCAAAAAAATCTATATCATCGTTTAATTGTCATGTAAATCTCATTAAATTCAAATGTCTAGACACGAGTCCAACTTAGAAAAAAAAAATAGCTTCCCATAATTAGACATTTGTGGACCAAATAACGAATTAGAACATGTTTGACAAGTAATTATAATTTAGCATATGTTTGGTTTCCATTCTTTCTTTAAAAACTCATTTTTTTTCAAAACTCACTTTTAACCATATTTTCCTAAATAAAATAATTTTACAAGTAAATTGAAAAAATTTAATTATTTTTTAATCATATATTTTAGAATAAATCACTATTATAAAACATGTATTCCTTCAAAAATGGGCTCAAACAAAGGCTAATAACTTCTAATTAAATATACTTTTTGTTCATAATTTCATATGATCCATAACTACTATTCACATATTTAATAAGATTCACAATTTATAATCACTTAATTTTAATTTAATCAATTATCAAACATGCACTTAATAATGATTCCTATCAATAGAGACTTGTTATGCTAATATATTAAAAGGTTGGGGGGACTGACTCGCTTCTTTTAAAAGGTTGAAGATCAATAGTGCAATTTCTCCTGTATATAATACAAGAACGTGAAGAAAGAAACAAAAAGAGTCACCTAATTTCCACTGCATTTTTCCTCGGCTTTTTATGTACTCAAATGTTTCATTCTTGGGAATTTCCGAAGTTTTCATCAATTTTCCCTCAAAAATGACAAACTTTCGATTAATTTCGCAATAAAGTTCGTAACTTTTTTTTGAAAATAATTTTCTTGTGTCTCATCTTTTAGGATTTCCCAACATTTCCCTCTCTTTATCTTCCCATAAGATTTCTGAAATTGCAAAACAAAATTTTTACTAAAATGTAGGAAGAACTTGAGTATTTGTGTCTAGATTTAGCCTTGTATTGAGCTAAACATTTTTTACTTCCTGTTTTACGTATTCTTTTGGTGTGTGGATTCGAAAAGTAAGAAAATGCCGGGGCACAGATCCAAGGGGGAGAAAAACGATGGCGAGAAGCAGTTGCGAAGAGACCCTTATGAGGTTTTGGGTGTTAACAGGAATTCTACGGATCAGGAAATTAAGAGTGCCTATCGGAAAATGGCTCTAAAGTATGTTAATTTTGTTACCTGTTTCCTCATTTTATAGTGGAGATGAGATTATCTTTTTTACTTTTTGTTTATTTTCTTGAATTATTGGTTCATTTAGACTTAATTTAGCTAATATTGCTGTGGCATTGCTTTTATTAATTTTGGCATTAGTTGGATAGATGTATGTGTTTCATTGGGATAACTGATTTAAGCTTGCTTCAGTTAACGTGTTTTTACGTCTTTCTGTTTCGCGTATCCCTTTGATAACTGATTACTTTGCCTTTAAATCAGAGAAAAGAGAAGGAAGAGAAAACTCCAGTGTAGAGTGCTTTCTTGCTGTTGTGGGACTTTGTTCTTATTACTTGCTGTCTTTGCATTTGATTTCTTAAAATTTAGTTGGCCTCTAGACGAGTGTGAATACCTCTTAGTTTCTTGCTAAACATGGGGATTCACTTTCAGAGATGGTATTGTTTAGTGTTGTGATAGTGGAAAAATAGGATGGAAACTTAAAGAAAATGTGAGGGGAAGCAACTTTTTTCCTGTCTGATTATGAGAGAACTTTAGGATTGACGGTGCATGTAGAATATGAAGATATCTCGGGATTTGACTGCATTTTCCATATCACATCCTTAGTTTAACTTTGGAAGAGAACTGATGTTCTGCATTTGATACAGTCGGAGTGAGAACCAACTTTGTTTCAGATTTTTTTAATGTTCAGTTTCTTTCATCTAACTATTTTTCAGTTTTGTTTATAGTTACTTATTCCAGGCTTATGCTGATTATTCCTACCAAAAAGGACAAATTTCACTCACCTTTGTATAATTTGCAGTTGA
Source organism: Fraxinus quadrangulata (assembly GCA_903798255.1). Classification (NCBI taxonomy): domain Eukaryota; kingdom Viridiplantae; phylum Streptophyta; class Magnoliopsida; order Lamiales; family Oleaceae; genus Fraxinus; species Fraxinus quadrangulata. The sequence goes on from CAIGRB010165244.1 coordinate 11,638, forward strand.
TAGACACCTTGTTCCTTAGGTAGTTTTAGAAGTTTAATACACTCGTACTTAGCTGTTGGAGCACGAAGCCATCTGTGAATGCTGAATTTGTGGAAAGAAACTTACTGGAGTAGTTTTAAAATATTAGAATCACGCGCCTGAGGAAAGATCTATTGTACTGCCGACCTATGTATGACAATATTGTTACTAGTTGAGGGTTAGGGGCAAAATGTAACCATCTGATGCATTTGAGCAATCCCTTGGTCCCTTTGGCTAAATATCTAGTTTTAGAGGGTTGAAAAATTTGATGTTACACAGGTATCCACAGGATTCCAGACTATGCATGTATGCTATTTATCTTAATTTAGGCCATTTTAAGGGCCTCTATTTGCTCAAGCCTCAAGGGAACAGGATAGAAGATGTTTTTTTCTGCAGAACATTCTTGTTCTGCCAATGTGCTTGCAGAAATCATTTGTTCTTAAACATTCAAGAATGTTGTGAAATACACCTCATTTGCATCTTGCCATGGTTGTATTGTTTAGATCTGTGATTGTGGAAAAAGAGAGACTATTTGAATATTGATAATTGGACACATCTTAGCTGGAGGAAGTATAGTTCTGAAAGTAACTTCAGTTTTCCAGAAATGACATTTGAAGTTCATTGCTTGGACAAAATGAACATTTTGAACGAATACATGATAGGAAGAATCTCATTCCAGAAGTTGCCAAGTTGGTGTTCTATTTCTTCGCCTTGCTTCTGTTCTCTTTACCTTGTCCTTTGTCTTCTAATGGTCCATTTCACTGCGAAAACTCTCAGTTTTTACTTTTATATCCTATTATATAAGACTATATGCAGTATATTGTAAGGGATGTATTGCCAATAATAAAAATAACATCACCTCAATTAGTAGATGCTTCTGGATGGTATTTTGTGATTGGTTGCTTTCTCTTTCTCTCTCTGTCTCTGTCTCTGTCTCTGTGCTTGTGTGTGTTTGTGCCCTTATGTGTCAAAAGCCATGTTTTATGAGGCAGATGAAATTGTTGGTTGTTATTTATGCTTATTTTACAAAAATGTAGGTACCATCCGGACAAGAATGCAAATGATCAGAAAGCAGCAGATATATTCAAGGAGGTCACATTCTCTTATAATATTTTGTCTGATCCAGATAAAAGGCGTCAATATGACACAGCTGGTTTCGAGGTGAATATTTCTGTGCTCAGCCTTGCGTTTCAAACTACCATTTACTTCAGTTAATTGAACCAATTTTGAATTATTTAGTTCAAAAATTGAAAACAATTGCTTTGGACAGGCTGTTGAATCAGAAAGCCAGGAACTGGAACTAGATCTTTCAAGTCTTGGAGCTGTCAACACTATGTTTGCTGCACTTTTTAGGTCTGTTGGTATAATATCTGTTATCTGTTTCTTCTTTTCTTTTCCTGCATACACTCATGGATGCGTTCTCATAAAATTATTTTGCTCCTATTTCATAAACTAATTGTACTATTGCATCTTGCAAGTAGTAAACTGGGTGTTCCCATCAAAACTACGGTATCAGCCACTGTGTTGGAGGAAGCATTGAATGGTGAGGTGAACATTCGCCCACTTCCACTTGGGCAACCTTTGTGTAGGAAGGTATGGTTTTGTTCTATGCTTCAGTATACAGTATTCAAACATGTTAAGTGTGATTTGTTCTGAGAAATTCATTTTCTTCTTTTAACAGGTTGAAAAGCAATGTGCTCATTTTTATTCTGTTACCATAACAGAAAACGAAGCGCAGGCAGGATTTGTTTGCCGGGTTTATTCACCAGAGAGGAGCAAGCTTAAGGTTTGTAAACAGTCTGCCCTTTGCATTCGAGCATAAGATATGCAATTAACTCATGTTTTCTTTACTCAGAGTGCAGGAAGGGGACAGAGACACATCTGAGTTGTTCCTAGTCCCAAATGTAGCTCTTTGTTTATGGTGTCAAACTTGGAGTATTAATTGCAAATAATTAAGTACAACCTTCCAACATAAATCTACTTCATAGGCAGCAGAGTAAAATCCAACAATGGCTATATTAAATTATGTCCTTGATGCCATCGGGGCTGAGAAAACTTTGAATAAGTTCATAAGATTTTAGCAATGTGACTGATATTTTATTTATTCTCTACACTTTTGTTCTATTTACAATCATTTAACTTAGGTTGCTTGCAACATGTTTGTAAAGCTTTTGTTTAATCTATCTCTGTACCGAGTGATATTTGACTGAATTTTCAAATGCCTATTTAGAATCTAATTTTTCAACTCAATTCTTCGATATATCACACAGACAATGTCATGCACCTTGCAGTGGTTAAAAAAAAAAAAAAATTTAAAGATTGTATCCCCATTAGTTCATTACTAAGTTTCGTTCACAGAAGAAAATTATAATATGAGACGGTATTTATACCTCATATTTTTCGAGTTATCTGAAGAAAAGATGCATGCTTGTGCCTTTTGATTTTGAATGGCTGATTTGTGTCCCTGCTTGGCTGATTTCCAAGTTCGTTTTTTTCCTCCTGCTTTCTTATGGGTAAAATATAATTTTCTTTTTCTTCAATCTTGATGATTAGTGGTTTTATTTCATTTGAAAATACATCTTATTAGTTTTACTCTGTCCCTTTATTTTGCAGCTTTTGTATTTTGATCAAGAAGATAATGGTGGATTAAGCCTTCTTCTACAGGTTGAAACACAAATTTATCATTTTCTTTGTAAACATTATCAATTCAACAGAGCATGCGCCATAATGATGGATATTTTTCATACTCTGTATTATTTTGATATTTAATGCATGTTGTCCCATGATTATAGCTCCTTTATATCATATATTTCCTTTTCCTGTGTAGGAGGATAGTGCAAAAACGGGAAAGGTTACATCCGCTGGGATGTATTTTCTTGGATTCCCTGTATATCGAATGGACCAAACACAGAATTCAGTGAGTAAATAATTTGTTGGACCACTTCTCCCTTCTTAAGTCTGTAGTCATCCATTCATGTCATTCAGCATTTGTTTCGTTGAGCCCGATTCAGGTGGCAGCAGCAAAGGATCCAGATGCAGCTTTCTTCAAGAAGCTGGATGGATTCCAGCCATGTGAAATAAACGAACTAAAGTCTGGCACCCATTATTTTGCTGTTTATGGTACCTCTTTTTGGTAGTAAGTTGTCTGCATATATCGCTGAACCTTAAAAATATAAATCTAAATGCTCCTGTTTGTGTAGGTGATAATTTTTTCAAGAGCGCAAGCTACACCATAGAAGCTCTTTGTGCTGCACCTTTCATGGAAGAAAAAGAGAACCTTAGAACTGTGGAAGCCCAAATCTTGTCAAAAAGGGTGGAACTCTCTAAGTTTGAAACCGAATATAAGGAGGTATGTTCTTGTCCTTAAATTATGTTGTACATGAAAAGTTTGCATTTACTTATTTTCTGCAATGTGTTGACAGGTTCTAGCACAATTTACTGAAATGACGAGCAGATACACACGAGAAATGCAAGCTGTAAGTCAGTCCGTTGCAAAAGTTGCAAGTACTTAAAATTGGTGCGTCGTTATTCTTAGCCCAATATGAAACCTGTGGTTCTTGTTGAAATTGCAGATCGACGAGCTTCTTAAACAGAGAAATGAAATACAGGCTTCCTACACAACTACTCCACAAATAAAGCGAAGTGGTAGTAGTCGAAGCAAGAACAAGGGTACATTCAAGGAAAGTGACGAGGGTCAAGTAACTAACAAGAAACCTTCTAGGGACCGGTCGAGGAAGAAAAGATGGTACAATCTTCACTTGAAGGTGGACAAAAGGAAGCCTTGCTGAATGAGGTGGTAATTTTCTATATCCACAATTTTCAATTAATATCTTTCTTTAGCTCGTTTGCATCCGAGTTTCTCCTGTAATCAGCCCACCGGTGCTGAGTCGAACTGTCAAAACTCGTGACCTCATAGCCACACATTCAAAATCATGCAAGAAATTTTGGGAATCCTTGCTGACACCAAGTTTTATTCTTCAAATTGCGAATTTTCAAGGTGGCCGGCGTCTCTTGGAATTGTGATACCTGTAAAGATTACAACTTAAAAAAGTATTGAAATCCATTGCTTGTAATCTATTCCTTTTAAGATCTTCATCGTCGTACTTGTAAATTGCTTGATTTTTTTATTTAGTTCTTTTCATCAACTTGAGTTTTTAACTTGCAATAGCTGGAAAAATGTGGGAGGTGAGTTGGAGTAATGCTTGCTAATATGGTTAAACTTTGTGCACAGAAATGTGTCATGTTCTTGCCATTACGAGTTGCACGTTGAACACGAACGACATATTTGCTAAGTATCGCTCAATAGTATTAAGAAAACTTTAAAATCCTGTTCGTCGTATTGACTCAAGTGTCCATACAAATTACAAACTTAAAATAAAAGTGTGAAGTGAGACACTCATCATTGGTATTTTGAATTTTCAAAAGATTTTACATTTCGTTATAAAGAATTCAGTAGAGTTCATATTTCGTTAAGTTGAATCTAAAGGTTCATTGACAATTCATGTATATTTAATTGAATACATAAAAGCATAATGAATACGTTACGTATAAGTTATTAAGTTTTACTAGAGATTCTCTAGACTATGAATGTAGAAGCTACTTGCAAGTTCCTATGAAGTTTTATTCTAAATAGCCAAAAACATTGTTGAATTTCAGATTTCAATTAACCCTCCTATATTTGGGTAATACATTGAAACATCTTGCCAAGAAATGGGCACCTAAACTTCCTAACGCCAAATTTTGATTTTACCAAAAAATAATAATAATAATAAAATGTAGAAAGCCTAGTAAGTGGCTTCATCACCAATTCTATTTATATTACGGAGGTGAATTTGTTCCCGAGCCTTGTACAAAATGCCCGGCAGTATGGGAGCTGGCCACGGCCGCAGCTAATGCTTGGTGTTGGCATTCGTCGGGTTCCCATTGGATTGTAATTCGTTCGGAGCATCACATCTCCTCCTCACCTCTCCCTCATTTCCCGTCTTAACATTAAAAACAGTCACCTTCTCCATTACACGAGAAAATGCATCAAAAAATGCTGTCTGATTTGCTGCATATAGATCCACAAATGGCTTTGTTCTAGGATCAGAAGCCATAGTCTGATCCGAAGCCAGTAATCCCAAGCCCCTACGCAAATTCACATAGTACATGTTATCAAATTTTCCTGGGGTTATTGCATCATTAAAGGCTGCTATTGTTGAATCCTTCGTATAATTTCCGCATAGTTTTTGTAACCTTTCTGCATATTGAGGATTCATTGATGGATCAATCTGTGAAGTTTTGCTGAAACTAAATATTCTTTTGCTGAATTCCGAGCAATGCGAAAATCCAATGGTGTGTGCACCGGATAATGCCACCATTTCTTGAATGTTAAGCCCTTTTCCTGCGAAAATGTCGATTATTTTTGTCATTGACATGTTCGCTCGTGCAATGTGGCCTTCTACATCCGTGGATTTCGATTCCCGGCTGTCTTTTCGCCCTAGTCGAATCGGATAAAACGGGCCGCCGACCATCGTTACTAAATCCCGCGCGGCTTCCGCTAGAATGTCGGAACACGAGACGATGCCGGGACACTGGAGTTCAAGGGCAGTTTTGGCACGTATAACAAGGTCGAATGCATCACCCGGGAGGGACCGATTGATGTCGTTGTCTCGCTCGGTTGCGTTGACATTGTTGGACGAGAGAAGGATGGATGCGTCGCAGCCGCCCACTACGCAGTCGTGGAAGAAGACGCGGAGGACGCCAGCGGCCGTGGTGGGGGAAGAGAGTTGTTTATCCGTAACAACTTGTTGAATGATCTTTGGAAAGTCGGGGCATGTTTTTTGGTAGTAGTCTAGGCTGAGTTTAGATTCAGCTAACAATGGGAGAAGAAGAAGAGGAAGAAGAAGGGGCAATGCCATTATTTGCATGCAGGTGGAGGACGACGGCGGAGGGTCTTGGTGGTGGTGGAGAAAGAAAGCTGCGAAGAAAGCTAGGAAAAAAGGTGTTTTTTGGTGGTTTTGTGGAAATAAATTTGCGAGTGAAAAATGGAAAGGTGTGTAGGAGAGGAATTCGAGGGGGGACGCAACCAACTTGACCTTTGGTGTATGACAAAATTGGTATCCGAATTTTTCTCCTTTTTCTCAACTATAGTTTCTAGCCAAAATAATAATAAAAACAAAAAATTACATATTGGTAGAAAGAACCGTAAAAGGACAGCCCAGAAAAATATAAAATTTCGATAAAATTTTAATCCTATGTAAATTTACTTAAATAGACATATAAAATTAAATAAAAATATAACAATCTAAATTCATCCAGTAAATAATCCATATTTATCCCATATAGCATATGGGGATGCCTTAAAAAATAATTACATTTTAGACTTGCTGGATTGGTTTTTACTCTAGTTTTTTCACTTTATAATTGCTTGAATTGAAAGATTACAAGTCTTAACCTGCATGGTATAAACAATTAATTTTATGGTGATACCAGAGAGACGAGGATGAGGAAAGGGAGCTAAAAGAGATAATTCAGTTCATGGAGATTACATGATATCTTACTTTTGATATACCCATGTTAAGGAAGAATGAGGAGTTATCATCCCATCTAATTTTGAAATTCTTACAGTAAACTCTAAATTTACACGATCAATTTTAAGAGAAACATCCATATGCATATACTTTGTTTCTGATTCGTGTGCCACTTTGTTTTCATGCTATTCTACCTCGCGACTTGCTGAATACTTGAAGGATGAGTATTATGTATGTGTATATGAATCAAATTAGGAATTGTTTCGATGAAAAACTGATTTTTCACATTCATAAGATGATTAAGACGTAGTCCGATAAGGCCAATTATGTCTTTGTTTACCAAAAATAAAATTAATAAACCAGCAACAATGACAAACAATTCCTCACTCGCATGGATTATTTGCAGCAAGGCTATATAAGAAGAAAGAGTTAGAAGTAATGTGGAATGAGGTTTTGGCGCACAATTGCAAATCCAATTGACTGTAAATAACATGGGATGAGATCACGAGACTTTGTTGGCTGAGTATGTAGTTTTGTTAGAACGGATGGAGGTCGAACAATATTTTTGTAAGTTTTCTTTACGTGCCCATTTTCATTTTGAAGCAAAAAAATATAGTACTCTCTTCGTTGAGAGTTGAACAACTTATTTAGGCTGTTAAGATTTGGGAGTCCATCTTAAAAGGTCAACTTTATTAAAAGGCATAGTTCAAGATCTTTATTAATTGGTCTGTATCAACATCATTTATCGATATGGGATATATATCCCTTAACACGCCTCCACAAAATGGTGGCTCATTTGAGCAGACCAATCTTGAAATTCACGTGCTCATTTTTAGAGTCTTAACGAGGATCAAATCGCTCGTTGGAGCATAATTGACTCTAATACCATGTTAAGATTTGGGGGTTCATCTTAAAAGGTCAACCTTGTTAAGAGAAGTAGCCCAAAATCTTTATTAATTGGTCTGTGTCAACATCTTTATTCGATGTGGGATATATATCCCTTAACAAGCCCCCGCAAGATGACGACTCGTTTGAGCAGACCAATCTTGAAATTCATGTGCTCACTTTTGAAACGAGATCGAATCGCTCGTTGAAGCATAATGGGCTCGATACCATGTTAAGATTTGGGGGTCCATCTTAAGGTCAACCTTATTAAGAGGAGTAGCCCAAGATCTTTATTAATTGGTGTGTGTCAACATCATTTATCGATGTGGGATATATATCCCTTAACATAGGTATTCATGGTGAAATGAATGTTTCATGCATCCAAATGTTGTGTAGTTAAATTTGTTGTCCCACTATTATTATTTAGCATGCAAAGTATGTATCAAAATTAGAAGTGAAGAGAAGGAAAAGCAAACCGAATAAATGCTTAACGAGATTGCAGAAACCAGTAGATTGAGGCTAGAGTTCGACTCTATTTCCTTAAGACCATTTTGGCCTGCTACGGTGCTTACAGTTGACGCCAATCGCCTCCCAAGATACAACAATCTTTCTCTTGCAGTGTAGAAGCACTCTTAACAGCAAGAACGGCGAACCAGAAATGTTTTTGTACTCTCTCTAACAAAATGAAAATTTATATGAAATGCAGAATGTAATGAAGAGATTGGAATTGTTTTTGGAATGACCAAATTCGGAAATCAGGGGTCCTATTTATAGATTTCCAAAAGTTGCAGGCCAAGAGTTGCAACTCCTTGAAAAGTTTTCCTGAATAGACACAACTATTAATTTGTGTCAGTTTAGTCCGAACAGTTTCGAATAGGTTTGAAAAGGCACACCTTTTCAATTAATTAATTTCGAAATTCGGAAATAAAAAATAAAATTAAATAAATAATTTTTTATCCAAAAAGAATATAGGAACCAACCACGACCCGACTCGTGCACGTGCCGAGCCGGCCGGACGGACGGACGGCGGCGGCGGCGCGCGCGTGTGGGTTTTGGACTAGTCTAGACATTGTCTAAGACTTCCCCCTTCCAAAGACTATTGGTACCCCTTGGGGCCCAAACCCATATCTAAACTTGAGGTTTATAAATTGGTTCAAAATTCTTTCAACTTCCTATGTGGGATAAAGTTCCCACACTTGATTTTAAATTCCAGGATTTTTTACTTTTAAGTTGCCAACTTCAAACATTAATTTCTCATTCATCCGGAAATGGTTTTGTGAAATTAAATATATCACGAACATCTACTCGCGGAGTAGAACACGTTTGACCATTGACCCGCACAAAACGGATATCGGGTCCCACCCGAATTATTAGTCAAACTTGACCCATTTCCAACAATCCCCCACATGAATGGAAATTACCAAAATATGCAAATGAAATGCAGACACGAGAGAGAGTACAAGCGGAGAGTTATTGCATCAGGAGAGGTAGCTTGTGGCTTTGAACCTGCCTTAGTGAAGTACTATCGGATTTACTTGGCTAGTCGGTGAACGTGATGTCTTGAACCGTCCAGCCGTTGGTGTAAACCAAGACAACAGTACCCACACAATAACCTTCCTAACAATATCTTAGGTTCTCACGGTTGTGTTCATTTTGGCCTTGAACAACTCTTGGGATTCATAAGTGCTTTAGAGAATTCAAGCCCTATAATTCTCATAGAAGCGGCCCCACTTCTCACTTATATAGGTGATCTCCTATTAAGAGTATTCTGCTTTACTCCACTTGATGTATTCAATCTATAGGAATCATTAAAAGTTAAGACTTAACCTCACACATTCTGCAGAACGCACTTTTATTATCATAGGAATGGATAGGATTTTTACTCCTAAGTGCTCAACTGAATTTTCATAACTTAGTTGTCCCATTGAACCAAGATCTTGGGATCTCCAATCAACAAGGTTGGGTTACCATTACAAAGAATTCATGCGTAGTGGGCTTTTAATCCCATTCCCTTCGATAAGCAGTATACCTGATCTCTTGGTAAGCCTTTAGTAAGCGGATCCGCGAGATTCTCTTTTGATTTTACGTAATCAATAGAAATAACACCATTTGAGATCAACTGCTTAATGGTATTGTGTCTACGACGAATATGTCTAGACTTACCATTATACATACTATTTTGTGCCCTTCCAATAGCCGACTGATTGTCGCAATGGATACTAATAGCAGGTACCGGTTTAGGCCAACATGGAATATCCTCTAAGAAGTTACGAAGCCATTCTGCTTCTTCTCCAGCTTTATCTAAAGCTATAAACTCTGATTCCATTGTTGATCGAGCTATACATGTTTGTTTTGAGGATTTCCAGGACACAGCTGCACCACCAATGATAAAAACATAACCACTTGTGGACTTAGAATCTTTCGTATCAGATATCCAATTTGCATCGCAATATCCTTCTAACACTGCTGGATATCTGGTGTAATGTAATCCAAAGTTTAAGGTATATTTTAAATATCGAAGTACCCTATTCAATGCCTTCCAATGGTCATTACTTGGATTACTAGTGAATCTACTTAGTTTATTAACTGCATATGCAATGTCAGGACGTGTGCAGTTCATAATATACATCAGACTACCAATAATCTGAGAATATTTTAACTGGTATACAGGTTCACCTTTATTTTTGGCTAAATGTAGACTTAAGTCTACAGGTGTTTTAACTGGACTTTGATCATAGATATCAAATTTCTTGAGAACAGTCTCAATGTAATGAGATTGTGATAGAACAAGTCCATTGGGTGTTTTAGATATTTTAATTCCTAAAATTACATCTGCAACACCCATATCCTTCATGTCGAAATGTTTTGTCAACATTTTCTTAGTAGATATGATAATAGTATGGTTGCTACCCATAATTAGCATATCATCCACATATAGGCACACAATGACATATGCATTTGGCGTGTTTTTAATATAAACACATTTATCACACTCGTTAATCTTAAAACCATTTGACAGCATTATTTTGTCAAACTTTTGGTGCCATTGCTTAGGTGCTTGTTTTAACCCATACAAAGACTTAACGAGTCTACACACCTTTTTCTCCTGTCCAGGAGCTATAAACCCTTCAGGTTGTTCCATGTAGATTTCTTCTTCTAATTCACCATTTAAGAATGCTGTTTTAACATCCATTTGATGGATTTCAAGATTATGTAATGCAGCAACTGAAATAAGGATTCTAATAGAAGTAATCCTTGTAACTGGTGAGTACGTATCAAAGAAGTCAAGACCTTCTTTTTGTCTATAGCCTTTTGCTACCAATCGGGCCTTATATTTATCAATAGATCCATCCGAATTTAATTTTTTCTTGAAAATCCACTTGCATCCTAGAGGTTTATTTCCAGGTGGTAGATCAACCAATTCCCAAGTGTGATTTGACATGATAGATTCTATCTCACTATTAATAGCTTCCTTCCAAAATGGAGCTTCTGGATTAGACATTGCTTCACTAAACGTCTTTGGATCATTTTCTACCATATAAGTTAGAAAATCTGGACCAAAGGACGTAGAAGTTCTAGTCCTCTTACTGCGTCTAGGTTCATCTTCATCGTTTAGATGTCCATTATTTGCAGTATCATAAGTTCGCTTGTTTCGTTCCTTACATGGAAATATATTTTCAAAGAATGCAGCATTCCTAGATTCAATAATAGTACCTTCGTGTATATCTGGAATGTCTGATTTATGAACAAGGAACCGATATGCACTACTATTATGAGCATATCCTATAAATATGCAATCAATAGTTTTAGGTCCAATTTTAATTTGTTTAGGCTTTGGTACTTCTACTTTAGCCAAACACCCCCACACTTTTAAGTGTTTATATGTAGGCTTATGACCTTTCCATAGCTCATAAGGAGTTTCATCCTTTTTCTTTTGAGGTATTTTATTAAGAATGACATTTGCAGAGAGGATAGCTTCCCCCCACAAATTCTGAGGTAAACCAGAACTTATTAACATAGCGTTCATCATCTCCTTAAGAGTTCGATTTTTACGTTCAGCAACGCCATTTGATTGTGGTGAATAAGGTGCCGTTGTTTGATGAATAATTCCAAAAGTAGAACAAAATTCTTCAAACGGTGCTCCATATTCTCCACCTCTATCACTTCGAATAATTTTTATTCGCTTGTTGAGTTGATTTTCAACTTCATTCTTATAATGTTTGACAACGTCTAAGGCCTCATCCTTACTTCTTAAAAGATAGACATAACAATATCTTGTGCAATCGTCAATGAAAGTAATGAAGTACTTTTTACCACCTCTAGTTTGCACAAACTTTAAATCACAAATATCACTGTGAATTAATTCTAAAGGTGTAGTGTTCCTTTCAACAGAATGAAAAGGAGCTTTGGCTAACTTAGCCTCAACACAAATCTCACATTTATGATTAGGTTCAAATTGTAAAGAAGGCAGTAAATTTAAGTTCATTAATTTACGCACAGATTTAAAGTTTGCATGTCCTAATCGATTGTGCCATAAACAAGAAGACTCAACGATGTAAGCAGAAGAAGATGTATTATTATTCTTCATAATTTTTGGTACAATAGTGAGGACGTTCATTTTGAACATCCCATCGCTCAAGTAACCTTTCCCCACATATACATCATTTTTGGTGAGTACAAATTTATCAGCCACAAAGACTAATTTAAAACCATGTTTGCTAAGTAAAGATCCGGATACAAGATTTTTCCGAATGTCGGGCACATGTAGCACATTGTTGAGGACGAGTTCCTTTCCCGAAGTCATTTTCAGCACCACCTTTCCTTGTCCTTCAACTTTCGAACTTGATGAGTTTCCCATGAATAAATGTTCTCCATTGATGTTATTATAACTTGAGAACATCCCTTTGTCGGCACAAATATGACGGGTAGCTCCAGTATCTACCCACCATTCCCTGGGATTTCCAATATTGTTGCATTCAGATACAACAGCAGACAAGTTCAGTTCTTGTATATCATTGGATAAAGTATCTCCTTGAGTCATGTGTGCTTGAGCATTCTGCTTCTTTGGATTGCGACATTCATTAGCACGATGTCCAGTTTTTCCACAGTTGTAGCAGTTGCCTTTGAATTTCTTAGCATTCTTCTTATTGTCCTTCTTAGGAGTATCACCAGAATATTTTCTCTTCTTGTTCTTCGTTGAACTCGATTCCACCATGTTTGCCTTTTCTTGCACAAATTGCCCTCCATGTTTCTTTTCTGATTTCCTATTATCTTCCTCAATCCTTAGCCGAACAATTAGTTCTTCCAGGTTCATTTCCTTTCGTTTGTGCTTGAGATAATTTTTGAAATCTCTCCACAGAGGAGGGAGTTTCTCAATTATGGCAGCCACTTGGAATGATTCACTGAGATTCATATTTTCAGCATGTATATCATGAAGGAGAACCTGCAGTTCTTGAACTTGACTAATAATAGTCTTGGAATCCACCATTTTGTAGTCGAGGAATTTTCCAACAATAAATTTCTTTGTACCAGCATCCTCCGTTTTGTATTTTTTCTCCAAAGACTCCCAAAGTTCTTTTGCAGATTTCATAGCACTATAAACGCCATATAGTGTATTGTCCAGCCCATTAAGAATATAGTTTTTGCATAGGAAGTCCGAGTGCTTCCATGCATCTAAAGCAATAAGGGACTCCCTGTTATTTGGTCCTTCTTGAACCGCCGGAGCATCCTCAGTTAGGAACTTTGCCAAATTCAGTGTGGTTAAGTAAAATAGCATCTTTTGTTGCCATCTTTTGAAATCCATTCCACTGAATTTTTCCGATTTTTCTCCATGTGGAACCGGAGTGGTTTGAATAGGAACAGCCATAGGTGGAACCGTAGTGTTGTTGGTTCCATTAATGGAAGCTACATTACTCCCACTTGTTACATCCATTTCTGTTACGAAAACAGAAGATAAACAATGAACAGTTTTAAAAAATAGGTTGGGTCAGGCTATAAGTTAGCCAAGAACGAAATTATTATATGAGAATAATAAGTTTATACACGCATGCAAAAATAATACAACAGAAGGATTAGATGGATGAAAATCGTCTTAAGATTGTTGTCCCACTATTATTATTTAGCATGCAAAGTATGTATCAAAATTAGAAGTGAAGAGAAGGAAAAGCAAACCGAATAAATGCTTAACGAGATTGCAGAAACCAGTAGATTGAGGCTAGAGTTCGACTCTATTTCCTTAAGACGATTTTGGCCTGCTACGGTGCTTACAGTTGACGCCAATCGCCTCCCAAGATACAACAATCTTTCTCTTGCAGTGTAGAAGCACTCTTAACAGCAAGAACGGCGAACCAGAAATGTTTTTGTACTCTCTCTAACAAAATGAAAATTTATATGAAATGCAGAATGGAATGAAGAGATTGGAATTGTTTTTGGAATGACCAAATTCGGAAATCAGGGGTCCTATTTATAGATTTCCAAAAGTTGCAGGCCAAGAGTTGCAACTCCTTGAAAAGTTTTCCTGAATAGACACAACTATTAATTTGTGTCAGTTTAGTCCGAACAGTTTCGAATAGGTTTGAAAAGACACACCTTTTCAATTAATTAATTTTGAAATTCGGAAATAAAAAATAAAATTAAATAAATAATTTTTTCATCCAAAAAGAATATAGGTACGACCCACGACCCGTGCTCGTGTCGGTCGGACGACGACGGCGGCGGCGCGCGCGTGTGGGTTTTGGACTAGTCTAGACATTGTCTGAGACTTCCCCCTTCCAAAGACTATTGGTACCCCTTGGGGCCCAAACCCATATCTAAACTTGAGGTTTATAAATTGGTTCAAAATTCTTTCAACTTCCTATGTGGGATAAAGTTCCCACACTTGATTTTAAATTCCAGGATTTTTTACTTTTAAGTTGCCAACTTCAAACATTAATTTCTCATTCATCCGGAAATGGTTTTGTGAAATTAAATATATCACGAACATCTACTCGCGGAGTAGAACACGTTTGACCATTGACCCGCACAAAACGGATATCGGGTCCCACCCGAATTATTAGTCAAACTTGACCCATTTCCAACAAAATTTACCTTTTTGTCAGACAAATTTTCGAATGATATTATTTGACTTAAATTTTTCTGCTATATATATGAATTTTCTTCAAAATTTTAAATGAATTATGAAATGAAGCACTAAACTTGTCCATTTGATCACACTAGTGAAAGCCGTCAATTCATTGAGTCTTGGGCATAGGGTATCGTATTCTTGGGTCAGTGACTGCAGGTATTACCTCGGTCATCATTTACTACATGGGTAATGCTCTAAACATATTTGTAATAATCACCTTTTTGGTTGAATTTAACTGTTTTACTTCATAAAGTTGATAAGAGAATATATGTACATTGTCATACCTAATTGACACAGTCTGCTCGATAATTTTTCTTCATTGTAGCAAAAGAAATGAAAAGGATGAAGGCATATGATATTTTATGGAAATATGTCCCGGTTAAGAACCCGATTTGATCAACTCGTAATCTTTCCAATTCACGGGCTAATGACGATGCGTATAAGGTTTTTTTTTTTTTTTTTTAATCTTAAAATTATAAATAGGGATAAATTTAGAGTGGTATGTATGCATAAAAGTGGTGTGAATAGTGAATATATAGTGTTTAAATAAATGAATTTAATAAAGACAATATTGAAATATGATGTGAATGAAAATAACATTTTTTTAAAAATAATTTAATAGGGATGAACTTAAAGTGTGATAGATATATAAAAATTGTGGATGAAAATAGCAGTACCGTAATTATATTCAAACCGCACTTTCTATTAATTAAATCAAATTTTAAATGTATCAAACATTCTTAATCTTTACTTATTATAATATTTATGTTCCTAACTTTTTTTCGACGATACTTATCTTCAAAATTCAATTAATTAGCAAATATCACATTTAATAACAGTTTTCGTCCTAAAAGTCCATTCCAATGGCTTTAATCAACTTATTTGTCCATTATGTTTTAAAAAGGTAAACAATAAGTGTAAAAGTGCGACAACATATTTTTTCATTATCACAAAGTATGCAAACATAAAAATTAAAAAAAGAAAAAGAAAAAGTTAAAGTAGATCAATGGAGAACATAGGCTAAATATTGGTTTTAATTTCCGAAGGACTCGATGAGATCGTATTGAGTTGAGAATGTAAATGCTAACATATGTTGCTTCTAAAATTATATTTAGGCCCTATTTGAGCCACATTATTTTCATAAGAATGCATTTTTTTTTTGTTTGATATAACGCGGAATATGTGGTTGAAAAAGAAGGAAAAGTTATTGATGTGATGAAAAATATTATTTTATTAAAAAAATGTATAATTAAAAATGAGTAGATGAATAAGAATGAAAAAATAATGTGGCTCAACCAGGGGTTTAAAATATAATTTTTTGTATCATAAAGAGCTTGCATACAATTTTGGTTTTCTGTCCCTATTTTTTGCAGTGATAAATTGCATAATTTAGACGCTGAAGTGAAGTTGGAATTCTACCGTCTTAAAGAACGAGATATAGAAATTAGAAATGGCTGCCAAAAAGAAGATGCAATTCACAAAGGTCAACGAGTTGCGTCCTTTAGATACCGAGCTATATTTAACTGTAAAGGTTATCAACGCAAAGACGGTTGTCCTGAGTGTTGCGAAAGTTATTAATTTGCCATGTAACCTGATATATATAATTAATTGTATATAAAGATTATTTTAAAGTTAAATATAAAATTAAAGTGATTTAATAAAGAATTAAATAATTGAGCTTTAGTCATCTAAATTAAGTGTGTGTCGAATTATATGCGTAGAGATCGGATCCATTAGGATTGTATTTTACTATAAACCGAATACATGTAGAAACTATATAATAAAGTTATGTTCCTCCATTCATATGCAATTTTCTTATTCTTTGTGTCACATCAACACAAGATTTAAAAGACAGAGCATGTTGAATAGGAAAAATGCAAAACCCTCATAAAGAACAAGAAACCAAGATTAAGGATTGCAATTAAAGCTTCAAAATACAAATAAATGAATCAATGTATGTTTCGCATCAATTAATTTTCTTATTGATTTGACATTGAGATCTTGGAAATTCATGAGGTTTTATAAAGTTTAAGTTTCTTAAAAATTCAATAAGTGGTATCATAGTCAATTCATGTTGAATCATTGAGATTAAAGGAAGATTTTTAGGATTGAAATTCAAACTTTAGTTTATAAAATTTGGGATGTGAATTTCAAATCATTGATTTCAAAAATATGAATTTTTTGGCATTTTTTTAGCATTACAGCAGCCAGCGCTGCAATGTGGCGCCTTAGCAACCACCGTAGGTGAACGCGGTGCCTTTTATTAGCACTCGTAATTGGACGCTGCGTCCTTGTCCAAGTTTCAAATTTCTTTTAATTGTTAAAACAAAATAAAAAAAAAGAAAAAAAAATAAAATATTAAGTTATTAACAATTCAAATTCAAATTTTGTTACTAAAATTTATTTCAGTTATCTAATATTCTGAATTTATTAGTTGAAACAACATGGTGCTAAAGTAACATTTCTTGTCTAAGCTAATTTATTTGGAACGTAAAGATGATTGTGTGTTTATAATTCATGCGTATATTCACCAACTCAAAGGAAGGTAAATGTTTGGTCGAATTACATGTACACCTATGATAAAAAAAAATGTGACAATTATAAAGTTTTGCTATGTGAATAATAAATAACTTTATTATTTGACATAATTTATTGTTAATATTTAATTACTGCACTAAGAGTACCACTTACAAATTGATATTTTTGTCCAAAGACTAAATATCAATGTTGTGATCGGTCTCTTGTGATGAGGTTTCTCATTATTTGAATTAATTAACTGTTTAATACGAATTCTAATGCGAACATATTTATTTGATTTTGTTCTCTATTTAGTTAACTCTATTATTTCTACAATATCTGCAAACATTAACTCCATTCATATGCTAAATGGAACTAACTTTAAAGATCGAAATTAGTACGTTCAGATCGCTCCTGGTTGCATGGACTTAGACCTTACGTTAAAGACTGAACAACCCGCTGCACTAACGAATAAAAATTTCTGCTGATGAGAAACAAGACATTGATAAATGGAATCGTTTAAGCCGCATGAGTCTTATGATCATGAAACATGGTATTCCAAAATCATTCAAGGGCGCTGTGTCCAATAAGGTAATGTGGAATCATCCCACAATACAACATGTTAGGTTCCCATATCATGAATGGTGTTGCTGAGAGACGAAACAAAATATTTAAGGACATAGTAAGGAGTATGATTAGTCATTCCACCATGGCAGAATCTCTCTGGGGAGAAGCATTAA
>CAIGRB010165261.1:0-13159 GCA_903798255.1 Fraxinus quadrangulata
CATGTTGTTAAGTATACTGCTATTAGAGCCATACTAGCATTGGTTGCACTTGACTGGGAACTTGAACAACTTGATGTAAAAACTACTTTATTACATGGTGAACTTGATGAGCAAATCTTTATGAATCAACTAAGAGGTTTCAGAGATGAACTAAAATCTGATCATGTGTACTTCTTAAAAAGATCTCTATATGACCTAAAACAATCACCTAGACAATGGTATAATAGATTTGACTCTTGTATCCTATATATAGATTTTCAATGGAGTAAGTTTGATAATTGTCTTTACTTTCAACATAATGATGCTAATAATGACTATGTATTCTTATTGTTATATGTGGATGCTATGCTCTTAGTTGGTTCATCACCTAAGTGGATAAGTAACATAAAAACAAGTTTGAATGGTGAATTTGATAGGAAAGATCTAGGAAAGACTAAAAGAATCCTAGGTATGGAAATTGAAAGAGATATGCCAAATTCTGTTTTGTTTTTACATCAGTCCTCATATATTTCAAATGTGTTAAAAAAATTTGGCATGCATGATTGCAAACCTGTTACACTAATTTTATCTAATAATTTTTGATTATCTAAAGATCAGGCCCTATGTAATGAAAAAGATAGAATACAAGAGTAGAATCTCATACTCGAATGTGATTGGTTCTGTTATCTATTTGATGGTTTACACTAGACCAGATTTAGCTTTTGCTATCAGCACTTTTAGTAGATAATGTCTAATGTTGGTCCTGAGCACTGTGAAGCCTTGAAATAGATGTTATGGTACTTTAAAGGGAACTAGTAATATAGGTCTAAGGTTAGGAGATAGAAATAATAGGAAATCTACTTTGTCTTATGTGTTTACTTTGTCTAACTTTTGTGTTAGTTAGAAATCAGTTATAACACATAGTTGTACTATCTACGACAGATTTTGAATACATTGCTACTACTGAAACTATTAAAGAAGTTTTATAGTTTAGAGGCCTTCTTCATGAACTTTGTGTTTTAAATGATTATGTGGTAGTATATTCTGATAGTCCGTCATCTATACATTTATGCAAGAATTCTATTTTTCAGGAACGTACCAAACACATTGATATTAGATTACATTTCATCAGATATATTGTGTCACAAGAAGTTGCAAGACTTGAGAAAACACACACACACACACACAATATAATCCCTTAGACATGGGCAAATGTATAGAACCTGAATCAATTAAAGAACGAGTCTTTCTACCAAAAATAAATAATGTACCCATGATCGCATTTGGTGACTCATCGGTGTCGTGTTGAATCACAACAAAAACTCTTCTCTGAGCTCTGGGATATCGTGTCTGGCCTTTCTATCTAGTACCACTACTGCTAGCAACATCAGACTGAATAGTACTAGTAATACCTACTTTACAGGCCAATGTGTCCTAATTCTGTTTCTATCTAGAAATACGAACACCTGGCTGTGAAGATGTCCCATGTGATAAACCACCCTGCTGAAGGCAAACTGGGCACTCTCTCCTCATATGTCCAGTCTGACACAATGATAACAAACATCGACGCCCTTAAGGTACTCGCCAGGATGAAATTTTCCTCATGATTAGCATTGAGGAAACCTAGCAACATTAGAACTATAACCCTATCCTAGAGCAAATGGTCTTTGAATAGACTCCTAGGTTTGACAAGATCTGGACTTGAAACTAGAAGTGGTAACACTCAAACTAACTCCTCTATGATCCCTCATCGATGATCTTAAAGACTCCTGGCCATGTCTGATTGCCACCAACTCTAAGCTTTAATTGTTCTTTACCTCTTTGTCGCTTAAAGAGACTTTTCTCAACCCTCAGTGCTGCTTTTACAAGTTTTCCAAAATTGTCATACCATGTTGTTGTCACCACTTATCGAATTTCTTCCCTCAAGCCATATTCAAACCTTCTGCACTTATTAGCTTCATCAACTACAAGGACTGTAGCATACTTTGATAATTCTACAAAAATTTTCTGATATTCTGTCATCGTGGATGTATGTACTAGCTTCAAAAATTCATTTTGTTTGTCATTCTTATGAGAACGAGGGCAATAATACTCATTCAAATCATCTTTGAAATCACTCTACATGATCACAGAAAATCAACATATTTGCTCTGTACTGATCTCCACTAATCATATGCATCTCCTTCTAACAAGAAGGTATAAAGACGTAATTCTCGATCATCGGGACAACCCATAACATCAAACACTCTTTCAATCTTTACCATCCAATATTCGGCTACTGCAGGATCAACCGTGCCTTTGAACACCTTAGCCCCCAATTTAGTTGTTCACTCAATACTATACTCTTTATCGGAACTACATAAAGGAGAAGCAATAGCTGTAGCAATTCTATCAACTATATGATTAGCCTGAGCTACATCCCCCTATCGTAGCTACTCATGAGTCTGATGAACTGATTCCTTAACCCTACTCCCATCTCTAATGTCCTCTCTATCATGAGCAACTTGTGGTTGAGATGGCATATCCTGGAGCTTTCGAATCTTACCACCACGAGCCATGACCTCCAACTACAAAATATGCATGATATGTTGAGAAAGAAATCAAAATAAATGTAATGCAAGTTGACTCAATGACCATGGCTTTGATACCAATTGACATAGCCCATCCCCGAATCACCCCGGAGACGTGTTGTACATCGATGATAAATACCAGCTAAAAGTCGAACCTGCCACCAAGGTAACTTTGACCTGCTTTGACTATGACATACTTTTATAAAATATTTGACAGGATTTTCCTTTGTAATATGGACTAAAATCATCTAAACAATAATCAATTTTCTCAAACCAGTACATATAATGTAAAACGGGGTACACCAGCCCCTCAAAACTCAAATTATTCAAAATAGTAAATCGTCCTTTACTATTATTTTACAAACAAAAGTCCCAAATGTACTTAAAATACTCAATATGAAACAAGCATATGATATGGATACATGAATTACAAATTAACTTTTCTGACAAAATATACATGTATCCCAAAAGAAATATGAACTATGTAAATTGAAAAAATGAGTCATACAATAAATGACAAAGTGTGGATCAACTCCATGGATCAACAGGCTCCAATGTTGCCCAACTCAGCTATATAGTTTGTGAAATAGTGAGTGAATAATTTGCAAATAAGTATACTTTTCCTATTTGTACATAATTATTGTAAAGTTTTCTTTACTCTTTTATAATTTTAAGAAATTCAGAAGTTTAGTAATAATTTTTAAAATTGAAACATGATAGAATCATAAAATTATTTTTTCTTTATTCGAAATAAACAATTGTAAATTATAACAAATATAAATAATTTGATATCCATGAAAATCTATGAAACACTGTCGCTACTCAATACTATAAGTTGAAATCTTTATTCTATGAACTAAATATACTGAATTTTATAATCTAAAATCTGATAAGCTGTAGTAATACTAAAAAATTACACCAAAAGGTATCCAAAATAACAATATTCATGCATCGATTAATACCGATGTGTTCATCCATCAATTTCAGGAAGGCTATCATTCTAATTTTCCAATAGATGTAGTTACTACCATCAAAATATGGTGGGACAAACAATGAATTACTCATCTAGAAAACTAGGATCAGGAATCAAATTTGTACTTTGATACCATTTGAAAGTTATGTGGGTTCGACACTAACAACACCTAAAGGGGGTGAATAGGTGTGAATGCGGAATTAAAAGTATTGTCAATTAATATTGCAACAAGTCATAATAATTAATTAATTTAGATCCAGTTCACATGAATTAACTACCCTATGTTGAATATCCAGTTTGTATGAAATCAATAACGTAAGCAATAAAAAGAATTGATGATAGAGTAAACCCTTAATTGGGTAAAAACTCCAGGACTAAGCCAATAGTGTGTGTTATAGACAATATAAACTTATAGTATGATCTAGTCTAGAATTCCCATTAGACTCGCTGACCTAATTCCTGCAATCTCCACAACCCGCTAGACAGTGCTTCCCTATACGAAACCCTGATCTTCTAGAATTGTCTATCTTCCTATGGATCAACAAATAACTTCTTGTCCTTGTAATATTGATGGGCTCGTGGTTCACTTTCTTGAATCATCAAAACCTCTAAAATATATTTAGGAAGTAGGTGTTTAGATATGAAACTTCAACTTTTTCCAAAACCCGTGGTTGATTAATCTCAATAATCAAATAATTAATCTCAATGTTTGGATGCGTTATTGGATCATGAAATGATGTTACGAAGGTGTATTATAATGATCAACCACCATTTTTACGAAGTGGGGCAATTGTATTAATAGTAGAAAGGTATTTGGATAGTATAGGATAGATAGAATTCTTGAAAATTGAGAATTACGGTTTCACGGAAAAACATCATCGCTCGAACACCAAGCTAGCGCTAGGCGGGCGACAGGTACGTCACTAATTATGTTTTGGACGCTTGAGCATTAGCTTGGCGATAGACTAGCGTAATTTCGACGACTTTTTCTCCTTATTCTATACTTGAACCGAAGACTCCCTATCCAATTGAAAAACAACCAATCAATTTCCTTGACTTCTACAACTCTTATAATACAATTAGTTTGCCTACTGAAATTCCAATACAATTAAAAAACTAACCTGCTTTGATAACGATTTTTGTTAATATGGATAGGCTAGTGAATTCAATAAGTTTAGTAGCTCGCTTATTTAGTATGGCTTCATGTTGTGAATGCTCAGTGAGTTCGCCCATAACGTAGCTTTTAGAAAGTTCTCTAGATGTCATATTGGTTCGCTGCTAACCCTTGGTAAATTTTAATTGTTAACAAATAGTTCACAAAGTCCATGTCTAGTCATTTATGTTAGGTATATGACTTTTCTATGTTATATGAACCTAAAAATGTTTTATTTTTCTAAATTTGGTATTATGAGCCTTTTCTTATTAAGACAAACTACATTTTGCATAGTTTGGTGGATTTTGGGTAAAAACGATGTTAAATAATTAACAAATAATAGTCCCAGAAGATAAAGCTTAACTATTTATGCTAAGTGGCAAACATATGGACAGAAGTCAGAATTTCGATTGTTGGATTACCCAAGGATATCCCACTTATCAATTGTTTCTGACGTGTGGCATGATGAATGGACGTGTTATGATTATGGCCATATTTTGTGCATACCAACGGGGTGACAACTTTAGGCAGGAAAAACAATTTCGTGTGTGTATATATATATATATATATATCTACTATATTAAAAGAGAAGATGGCCAATCACTGTTCATTTTTGCACCTTCTGTTTCACACTTGAACTGGTTGCGTACTGTTCATTATCTGGTTTTCCAACGATGAATTAATATTTAAGCTGTGGTTTTTTTATTGATAGCCACAATTGTTGACTGTTTTTCTTCTCGATTTTAGCTTTATAAACCGACTTTCAAAAATATCTGATTTTCCCTCATCCTTCATTTTTCATATCTCACTAACTAATCAATTCCAAGAATTAACACTTCTCCATTGAAAACAAAAGAAAAGTTTGAATTGAAACAAAGTTCTATCTTCTTCTGCAAATCGATTGAAAAAAAAAAAAACAAAGTTGAAATTGAAACAGAGTTCTACCTTCTTCAGCAAAAATAGAGAGGGAGCTAGAGAATTCGAGGCCTGCTATATTTTCTCATAAGGTTCTCTGTCATTACTGCAGTATTTTTGTTTCAGTGTTTTTGGAAATAACATCTTATTTATCAACTTATTTCTTCTCCATGAAAACAAAAGCAAAGTTCGATTTGAAGGTTCTATGTTATTACTACTATTTTTTTCCCAATGTGCTTTAAAACATGGTTAATTATTTTATTATTTTTTGATTTACGTACTGTTTGGTTCATCTTAAACAAAAGGTTGGCCGATTATTAATGATAGCTACATCCTCAGTGTCTCCGAAAAATTCGGAGACACCGTATGCGCGGTCTCCACTCTGTCTCCGCATAATTCGGAGACACCGTGTGCGCGGTGTCTTCGAATTGTGTGGAGAGAGAGTGGAGACACCGTGCGCGCAGCGGGTATGTCTCCGCACAATTCGGATACACCGTGTACGCGGTGTCTCCGCAACATAGCCACTGTGTTTCCGCAGAATGCGGATATGACTGCGAAAACACCATGTGCGCGGTGTCTCCGCATTCTACGGAGATACTGCCTTCGTGTCTCCGCACAATTCGGAGACGCTGTGTGCAGTGGTGTCTCCGCGCAATCCGAAGAGACGTTCCGACAAGTTTTTTTTTTTTTAAATTATTTTTTTTGACCACAGATTGTACTGATTTACATTGTATGTTGTTACAAAAATTATAAATATAATTTCACCTATTAATAATTCAATTCAAAATCAAGCGCCTACCAAAGAATTCAATCAGAGTGGATAGAAAAATTATTTCAGAATACAATTTACAACTTTTTTTTTTTTTTTTGCTTTATAGGTTTCAATTTACACATTTCATAATTATTATCGATGACATATAATTTCAGCTACTAATGAGTTTCATATTTCATTCTGTAGTATTTTTAAAAATAAAGCAGGTGACGCATAAACACATAGCAGCCGGTAGGTACGGATAATTTCTAATGTTAACTTACATGAGCCTTTAAATTGTTGACAAGAGATTAACTTCGTGAAGTACTTAGCATGCACATTTATGTTAACGCTCTGTAGTGTTATGTTATTGAGGAAAAAATGTTTTGGAACTTTGTTTTGAATATAGAGTTGAAAATGCCTATCATTGCAAAAAAAAAAAAAAAAATTCCATTTCTCGCGGACACGATGTCTTCACGATGTGCGAAGGAAATTTTTTTCCCCTGAGTGGACAAGTGCAATCACTTGTGTTCAAAAAAATATATACTGTGCTTGCTTTTTTTACTCCCTTAAACTTGTTATTGTCTGGATTAGTCCCTATATCGTTTATTTTGGACTTCAACTATTTGATAATTTATTTATCTTATTGTTTTGATAGGAAATTCAAAAATGTCCGCTGATGGACAGCCTAATGTTAATAACCCAAATTAACTGGAATACTAATTTAAGTGTCGCTGATCTGTATAAATCTACAATACATCATCATTTTGAAGCTTCTACTTCAAATGAAACAACTGCCAAGATTTCTAATTTTGAATTGGAAGAAAGTTCTACCCTATTGAATGTACCAATTATTCCATATGTATTACCGACATGTATCTATTGTGAACATTGTGGTGCACAAAAATTTTATAAAGAAAGTAAAGGTTTTTGTTGCTCTGATGGAAAAGTTAAGCTTCATATGTGCGATTCACCAAGTGAACTATTCAACTTGTTTACCTCTATAGATCCTATATGTGCGGAATTTAAAAAAATAGTAAAGGGATATAATAACCATTTTGCATTTACTTCATTTGGTGTAAAGTATGATAAAGAACTGTTTAAAGCATACAACGGTATATATGCATTTAGAGTTTAGGGGCAAGTATATCATTACATAAACCAACTTATACCGAAGAATAATACACCTTCTTATACGCAGTTATATTTTTATGATACAGATAATGAACTTGAAAACCGTATGAAAATTTCAAAAAACTTTATTAAACCTACTTTAATCAGTTTAATTGAAATCTTGAAAATAAATCCATATAGTAGATTTTTTAGGTCTTTAAGTGATATATCTAACTTGCACAACTATCAAATACATATAAGATGCTACCCAGGACTTGATCAAAGAGTGTTCAATACACCTACAACATCTCAAGTAGCTACTGTATGGATTGAAGATGATACAAATGCAAATTCTTTTGTAATTGTTTTTCTGGCCTTGACATGTAATTGTTGTTAGCTGGTGATGGTTTTTAGCCTACAAATTTGTGAATCGGTGCCTCTGTTCAATTTGACTAAACAAGTATTTCTTTGTTTTCATCTAAGTTGTCTGTGATATCAAGTCTTGCAAGTGCTATAACCAATGGGAGTTGAGTAGATATTTTTTACGCATGTTAATGTATGTATATATTATCGAGCTAACGAGTTCTCCACTAATGACTGTATTCGAATGGCCCAAATTACCAATCACATAGGCCAGAAAATATGCATCTTATAAAGTTCTGAATCGCTGATTTTGATTTTAACTGTAAGTTTGACTGTAGCATAGAAAAAGCTCTATTTTATCTAATAGACTCTGCATGCAAGTGTCTGAAGCATCTATTAGCAGAACGCGCAGTACAATCATTGTCCCGACAGGAGGTACCCGAGATGACGGATGGGCTGCATTTAGGAATATTTTGGCAGAAATAAATGAAGCATCAAAGTTTTTCGTTCTCCCCAATCGGGTACCTTTTCATCCATTAATATTTGGTTTTTCTAGCTCTACTTATTCTTGAGGTGCCTCAAAAACCAAACCTTTTCTTTTTGTATGAATACATCAGCAAAACTCGGAACCTTTAGAATAGCTTGTTGGACTCTCGGATGATGTTGGAGTTGGCTTTATATCCAGTCACAGTTCTCAACCTTCCGTAGCAACTGACTTGAATGTGAATCGGTCTACTGATTTGCCACCACCTGAAGAAATCAATAACATGGGAGTCTCCAAAGTGATACGGGCTGATTAAAAGATATTCTTCTTTGACCTTGGGAGTAACAACAGAGGCCATTTCTTGAGAATATCAGAGGTATTGCTCAGTGGTCTGCATTGATAGACAACTGGGATTGGCTTGCATAATTTTTCCATGTTTAGGTATTTTATTGTCTATTTGCGTGTTTTTAAAATATCACTGAATTGCAGGTCACATGTTCAGATTTCTCCTCCATCATTCGCCCACTGTCAGGATTGAATCAATTTTATTTTGTGGAGATCACGAAAGATCGAATTGAAGGGATGACTGGTGCAAATGTTCGGACTGTTGACCTCCCTTAGAGATGATTCTGGATGACACATTTGTTGGGTAATAAACACACCCGTTGGGTCCGAAATAAATTGATGGAAAATTATAATGTGATATGTTGCAGTTGATTGGGATGGAGTCGCGAGCTTGATGTCAGTAGTTCGCCTTATTTGTGTTTCGATTGACTCTTGATAAGTTTGGTATCTCTTTCAATTCAAGTAATCGTGTACTGTTAGCAAGTTCAATTTTATATACGAATAGCTCATCAATAAACCAATACGCAATGTTTAAGCAAACGTTTCGATTTTCTCCTGTCATTCCGGATGTATTCTATGAAGTTATATATTCTGCCAGAAAATTGTCCAACGGTAGTTTTGGGCTATCTGTTCTATGGAGTGGATGCTGAACTTCAATTAATGAATGAAGTTCATTTTGCGGAGTTAATAAGGTCTGCACAGGCGGAGTTGAGCTCTGAATATCATTTATTATACACACTTCTATTATAATTTAGTGCAAAAATAAGTAGGAATTTTTCTAAATTATTTTTTATTCCATAACAGCGTATATACTTATTTTGTTCTGAATATCATTTATTATACACATTTTAATTATAATTTAGTGCAAGAGCCTTATTTAATTAATAACTAAGATTAAACAAAAAAATAGAGATGTATAAAATAAAAATTTCCACACTAGATATTTTACAAAAATTGACATCTGGATACAAATTTCATTCCCCACAGTATATATTTCAGAAATTCCCATTTCCCAGTGTTAAACTGGTTAATCATTGTTCATTATCTGGTTTGCCAATGACTAATTGAAATTTAAGCTCTCGTTTTTCAACTCATAGCCACAATTGTTGACCGAGTTTCTTCTCAATTTTTGCTAAACCGACCTTAAAAAATATGTGGTTTTTCCTCATCCTTCAGTTTTTTCCTATCTCAACTCTAATGAATCCAAAGAAATAATATATTATTCATCAACTTATCTCTTCTCCATTGAAAAGAAAAGCAAAGTTAGAAAGATCGTAAAAAAAAAAAACCAATTTCAGCTCTACATTGCTTCGCATTGTGGCCGTGTGTCCGAATTGTGCGGAGACACAGGCAATGTCTTCGCACAATCTCGTGTGTGCAAAGACATGCACTCCGTGTCTCCGTACAATTCGGAGACACATGGGTGTGTCTCCGGATTATGCGGAGACACCACCCGTGTCTTCACACAATTCTGTGTGTGCAGAGAGACGGAGAATTCGGAGACACGACTCTCCGTATCTGTGCACAATTTGGCGACACGAGAATTTCGTGTCTCTGAGCACTGCGGAGATGCAGAGTGTTAACTCTTCATTCCAAATTCAGCTCCGCACACGCAGAACTCCGTATAATGCGGAATTCAAACTGTGTAGAGTGCAAAGTGTAGCCCGCGCTTATTTTTAACATAAATAAATTAAATTAGCATTTTCTAAATTATAATATTGATTTTCAAATACAAAAATAAATAAGAATTTTTCTAATTATTTTTTCATTTCATACACATCATATTTACTTATTTAATTCTAAATATAATTTATTATACACATTTTAATTATAATTTAGTGCAAGAGCCTTATTTAATTAATAACTAAGATTAAACAAAAAAATAGAGATGTATAAAATAAAAATTTCCACACTAGATATTTTACAAAAATTGACATCTGGATACAAATTTCATTCCCCACAGTATATATTTCAGAAATTCCCATTTCCCAGTGTTAAACTGGTTAATCATTGTTCATTATCTGGTTTGCCAATGACTAATTGAAATTTAAGCTCTCGTTTTTCAACTCATAGCCACAATTGTTGACCGAGTTTCTTCTCAATTTTTGCTAAACCGACCTTAAAAAATATGTGGTTTTTCCTCATCCTTCAGTTTTTTCCTATCTCAACTCTAATGAATCCAAAGAAATAATATATTATTCATCAACTTATCTCTTCTCCATTGAAAAGAAAAGCAAAGTTAGAAAGATCGTAAAAAAAAAAAACCAATTTCAGCTCTACATTGCTTCGCATTGTGGCCGTGTGTCCGAATTGTGCGGAGACACAGGCAATGTCTTCGCACAATCTCGTGTGTGCAAAGACATGCACTCCGTGTCTCCGTACAATTCGGAGACACATGGGTGTGTCTCCGGATTATGCGGAGACACCACCCGTGTCTTCACACAATTCTGTGTGTGCAGAGAGACGGAGAATTCGGAGACACGACTCTCCGTATCTGTGCACAATTTGGCGACACGAGAATTTCGTGTCTCTGAGCACTGCGGAGATGCAGAGTGTTAACTCTTCATTCCAAATTCAGCTCCGCACACGCAGAACTCCGTATAATGCGGAATTCAAACTGTGTAGAGTGCAAAGTGTAGCCCGCGCTTATTTTTAAAATAAATAAATTAAATTAGCATTTTCTAAATTATAATATTGATTTTCAAATACAAAAATAAATAAGAATTTTTCTAATTATTTTTTCATTTCATACACATCATATTTACTTATTTAATTCTAATCATAATTCATTATACACATTTTAATTATATGCCGTCTAGTTTTTGTCTATCTACCTATTCTACAAAAATTGACATCTGGATGCAAATTTCATTTCCCAGTGGATATTTCACAAATTCCATTTCTCACAGTAGATATTTCACAAATCCCTCATGATCAATTCAATTTCCCACAGTAGATATTTGACATATTCCTTAGATATTTTACTATTGATTTCTATATATAGTCTATTTGAATATTAGAAAAATACACAGTGAAAACACTTCGAATCTTTATATTTACCCAACTTTTACCTACAAGATACAAGATATACTACTAATTTCAGGTATATTTCTTTACATTTAGTATGGCTTACTGTTGATTTTATTTTTTATTCTGTTTGCTAATAATTTGTGGTTTAATTTAGTCTTCAGATTCGAACAATGGCTCCACCTTATACATTCATACCACAAATTTCGGCTTCAGAAAGCAATTGGTCGGCCAAAATTATAGTTGCAGGGAAGCAATCTCCTAAAACAGCTCGAAATTCTAATAGCCGTTATCAAAATCTTAGCCGTTATCAAAATCTTACTATGATGGATTTACAAGTACATCTATACTACTCATTACATAATTTTTAGTTCCTCTTTATTTATATCTTCCATTAATATTTTATTTTTCTACAACTAAACAGGGAAATAAAGTTATAGCAACGATGTATGATGCAAACATTACTGCATTACACGATTAGCTTAAACTGGGGAAGACATACATTGTCTCAAATGCTACCGTAAAAGATATCAAAAGTGAATTCCAAAGCTCGCCTACATAAAAAATTTGGACTATATCTAGGAGAACAAAAATTGAAGAAGTGCACGAGGACCATTTAAACTTTTTATTCTCAAAACATAAGCTTACTTCATTTGATGAATTACAGGAACACATGGACAAAAATACGAACATAAGTAAGTTTCGAATTTGAAATTTCTTTTTTTTTAATATATTCTATTTATTTCCTTCTTATTGTACATAAACATATAATATATTCAAAATATATAAACCTCTTTGTTCGTTGTAGGTGTGATAGGTGCAGTCGTAGACATAAGACATAATCGTTTGATTCAAACGAAATTTGGTACAGAAGCCTTTTTACAAGATGTTGTCTTAATTGACAAAAAATTCCGTACTGTGATACTAACCTTATGGGATAGCTTTGTAGATGAAGAAAGTAATAAAATACTAGAAAATCTAGCAAATAGACCTATAATATGGGCTATAAATCTCAAAGTTTCTTCCTTTAATGGTAAGTCTATTATCCATATTATTGTTTTATTTAATTAAATTTAAGTTAAGAAAACCATCATATACATATTCATCTTCATCACCCAGGTATCTCTCTTTCTACAAAAGTCAACAGTACTTTCTTCATTGACGCCGAATTACTTGCTGTTGCAGAGTACAAAAATTGGTATTTTATTGTACTTAACCCACATATATTTCTTCAACATATACATTTCAATAAATTCTACAAAACTAAACATATATTTGTCTTTATAGGGTGGAAACCAACAGAGAAACACTGGATAAACTCATTGGAAATAAACCATTTATAACTGTTAGCGCACCTAAATTTACACCTCTAGCTGAGAAGGAGTTTACACAAATTGCTGATTTGTTGGGAATCTATCTAGAAGTAATAATTATTATGAATTCCT
The DNA here is from genome assembly GCA_903798255.1 of Fraxinus quadrangulata. Lineage (NCBI taxonomy): Eukaryota > Viridiplantae > Streptophyta > Magnoliopsida > Lamiales > Oleaceae > Fraxinus > Fraxinus quadrangulata. The sequence goes on from CAIGRB010165261.1 coordinate 13,119, forward strand.
TCATCATATAAAAATAATATATATATATATATATATATATA
>CAIGRB010165261.1:13164-38409 GCA_903798255.1 Fraxinus quadrangulata
ATATATATATATATATATTACTTTTTTCTATTTATTTAATTATAATATATATAAATTTACATTCTCAGGAAAAATTCTATTGGGTAAATGCATGGTGGAAAATCAACACCAAAAAATAGGCCTTCTGGTACATGTCTTGTAGTAATTGCAAAAAGACATCCAATGCAGATTTTGGAGAAATCCACAAATGTAGATTTTGCAAATATCAACAAGGAAGGCTGTTCCAAGGTAATGTACTTTATTATATTTAGATGTTTTCATTGGAACTAATACTTATTCCTAACTACAATTTTTATTTTCTATAGAACAAATGCTTTGATTTATCTTGAAGACAAGTCAGGTTCATTAGATGCAAGTGTCATAGGAGATGCTGCAGAGACATTACTGGAAACAAATGCTGATGTATTAATGAATTATTCTCCAGAGGTAAAACTTTCATATATGTTTCATTTGCAGACAACAATTGCAGAATTGAACAAAATCATGAAGCTAGAAAGCGAAATTGAAGTATTGTTTTATCTAAAAGTGTCAGAGAAACGCCACACTCCACCTGAATACCGGTTTGAAATTATCACATCAATTAGTGATAACAATATTTCAAACACAACTGATGATCAACTTGATGACCAAAATAGGGAAAATAAAATGTCGATGTTCAACCAATTAAATGAATGTTCACAGAATAAAGAAATCCCTCCACTGAGTACAAAAAGATCTCTTCTTGAAGAATCATCCACTGAGATGAGTAGGAAGAAAAAAAAATTGAACAAGCAATTGTCTTCTACTTAAAAACAGAAACATGAATGGTAGGTTTTTGTATTATTTTTGTAGCAATAGGCAATCACTCTTTTATATATCTACTATGAAGGAAAGAAGGAAATTGCCTATGTATATAAGAAATTGGGTAGTATATTTTGCGTTTCTAACCCAATGATCGAAAATGGTGTAGGATTGCATAAATATTACAACTGTTTGTTTTTGTAAATACCCTCTTTGTCCTCAAGTTAATGTATTGAAAGTAAAGTTGAATTATCAATTTTAGAATAGCCAGGTTTAACATGTAGTTCTTTTTATATATTTAATTTAATGTAATGGTATTTAATCTCTCCGCATTATGCGGAGTTCACGCTACACATCTTCGGATATTCACTCCGCAAAAATATGGATCCTACTAAAAAAAAATGTAGAACGCGAGCTCCAAATAATATGAACCTCCCGCTCCGTATAAGGAGAACTCCGAATAATACGGAGTCCATGCTCCGCAGAAATGCGGAGTACACTCCGCGCGCAGCCCCAGCTCCGAATAATACGGAACTAGCGCTCCACATGATCTCCACATTATGCGGAGATCATGCTCTGCATAATACGGAGCTCTCTTCTATTTTCTGCAGACCACTACAAAAATGCAGGCGCGACCTCCGGATAATACGGAGCTAACGCTCCGCAGTAAGCATTATACGAGGGTCACCCTCCGCATATTATGGACAGAAAAACACAGCAATGAAGATCGAATATAAAATTGTTTTTATAATTAAAATATATATTTAAAGCTTTATTATATTATATTATTATTATATTAATATATAAAATATATAATCTATCTCCTCCACAACTTTACCAACTCACTTTACTCATTCTCTTCCTCATCAACCCTAAAAAAACACTCTCTCTAGAAATTGCCGCTTTGTCTACAAATCAACGAATTAGAACCACCATCTCAACAAGGTAAGATTTATTCTTGCAAATATACAATATCCACGTTAGTGACCACACACGGGCGGACACCCGTGTGCCCTATCGAACACCAGTTGGTATTCCGCTGCACCCATGTGCGATAACACAGGAACTAGTGTCCGCTACACCAGTTGAAATCAGTACCGACTGGTGTCCGCTACACCCGGGTGTATTAGCAGACACCAGTTACTGTCTGCTATGGACACATCCCCGATTTTTTTATTTTTGTTTATTTTTTTCAGATTTTGACAATCATTCCAGTTTCTATTGTAGTATTGAATAAATTATTTATGATATTGTCAAATATTTTTCAAAAATACATTTTTTTGTCCAACAAAGCTGCCTTTATAATAGTCAAATCCATAGATTTTTTTCTTTAAAAATGTCATTAGATCCTATGTTTTCATTCAGGTTGTAACGTGGAAACACTACCTACAATTGTGATACCTTTAGACTTGTCCAAATAAGATTACTACTTTGTAAATGAATAAAGCTATTTTAAAACTTCATAAATTATTCCGGTGGCGTTCATTAATTCCTGTGCCTTTCTTTTTTTAAAGAGCTTTTTTATACATACACATCGACTCTGTAGTTTATAATTGTCTAAAACAAGCTTGTCCAAATAGGATTACTACTTTGTAAATGAATAAGCTAATTTGAAATTTAGATTAATTCCTATGGCGTTCATTAGTTTCTCTGCCTTTCTTTTTTACAGTTTCCTGTTCTCACATTTGATAAGAAATTACTTAGATATTACATCTTTTGCATATGAGATTAACTTGTACCATGATTAGTATACATTTTTAAAAACTAAGTTTTATTTCATAGCTCTAGTCTTTGGCGTATATAATACCCCCAGAGCACTGGTTTTCTGCTACAATTACTAAATATCCAAATCATCAATATGTTAAAGATTTCATACAACTTCTCAGTGCTGATGACCAATCATCCCTAATGTGCACAAATTTCTATGGATTTTTATATGATTTATTCATCGAGGAGAAGAAGAACAGCAATTTAGTAGCAAACTGGTTCATGAGTTCATAATGAGATTTGTCAATTCAGGGAAAAACAACGAAGTATGGGTTAAATTAGATGATTATTTAGCCCGCTTTAGAATTCTGTCTGATTACCGATTTACCTTGTCATGACATTGCTGTGCCTCTAAACTCGAGCAATGATAGGCTTCGAAACTTGTACTTTAATGGTACAAAAAATATCAGTATGCGAATGCTTTGTGAAAGATTTCATCTATGCAAACATCAAGAAGATAAATTCAAACTTGGACTGGTAATGTTAGTAGAGTGTATTTTAAAACCTACTGGGAGAAACATTGACTATAGAACTTTAGATATGGTAGAGCATCTTGAAGATTTCCTTAACTATCATTGGGGTCGTAAAGCGTATTTTACTTTATTGAACTCATTGCAATATTCACATTTAGAACGGATACAGAGAATGCAAGAAAACAACAAGAACGAATGCAAATACGCATTAAATGGATATCAGCTTGCATTTCAGGTAGTTTCCTCCCTTAACTTTAACTTTATTTATAAATAAATATCTTATATTTCTAATATTTATTTACTCATTTTTTAGTACTGGATATATGAAGCGTTTCCAGAAATTGGGCAAAAATTTGGACGACGCAGATATAAAACAGAACAAGCCCCAAGAATGCATAAGTGGAAACCAAAGAAAATATTATCGGAACAAATAGTTCAACAATTCCTAACTACCCAAGAGGTAATTTCAGATATATTTTTTTTCTTATCCTACATTATATACTTAATCATGACTTTTCAACAAAAATCATTTCAGTATTTTATTACAATTACAATTACAGATTCAGGTACTTCCATTATTGGATCCTACGGAAGAAGAATCGCAGACATTATGGTACACAACTCTATTATTGCCCCAAGATAACCCCCATAGCATACTAGATCGTATTGTAAATAGAGAACTAAACAATATAACACAAGCGATTCTAGAAACTGAAGATATCAGTGATAACCTCCCAATTGGTCATGATGTTCCACCAACACATGCTTCAGTTGAAGCTGGTCCAAGTACTACTTCTATTAATGCTAACTATGTAACTAGAGAGGAAATGGAACATCTAATGAATAAATATAAGGAAGATATAGCGTCAGATGTAGGTAGGAAACAAGAAATCTACAACGAAGCAATTCTCGCAAATCAAAAGGAGTTATTTAAACAACAACAAAAGTGGCAACAAGATCAGTATCAACATTTCTTCAAAGAACAACAACAATCACAAAAAGAATACTATCAAACCATTCTATCTAGCACGCAACATTATGTTGATTCTGGTTTCACTTCAGTCAAATCTTATATTCAAGAAGAGAATACCAATATGTTGAAAAAAATGTCTGACTGGGAATCAAATATGAAAGATGCTATAGCTTCCTTCCACCAAGATATTCCTCTTCACAAGAGTGCAGCTGATACAACAGAACCACAGCATACCTCAGCAGCTCAACAACTTCAACACATTCAACATTTAACACAACCTTTACCACAAAGGAAAAAAGGCAAAGCAAAAGTTGTACAATCTTCAAGTTATCTCCTAGAAGATTATCTTTTGCAAAGATATCAAACAATCAGAGATTGGATAGCACAAAATCCATTCGGGTAACAAATTTAAACTTTTTCGTGCTAAAATTAATATTATAAATTCTATATCATTCATTTTCTAACAAGTTCAATTATATTCTATAGTACACATTGGGAAGTTGGAAATAGCAACACATATGGAAAAGATGTCTTGAAAAATTTATTAGATACAAGAAAAAATATCAATATTGCGGTTAGTCCAATCAAATTTATTCATAGTTATAAATTCGTTTCCGTATTCAACATATCTAACTTACACTTATCTATTGTATCAGCATATTAACTTGGAATTACAATTACTTAGACAATTGATTAATGATGGTTGCACCTTCCTCTCTAAAGAATATGCAATTCTGGACTTTGAATTTCACCGTGAATGTGTTAATCATTGCATGGGGTCAGTAGATGAATAGCAAAAAAATACTGGAAGGCATATAGACATCTCTCGTATAGAAAGATATAGGAATGGCGACCTCCCAATTGCTGGTCGTCCATGGATACAATGCAACTACTTATTAATTCCAAGTTCATATGAAGACAATAATTGGTACCTTTTTCTTGTCAATCTTCGTGAATGGAGATTCCAAGTATATGATTGCAGCAACCATGTTCATACACCAGATGAAATAAAAAAACACGGAAGCATTGCATTTAATTATGTTCATATATTGTTATACTCTTCAACAATTTTATCCGACAGACCAGATATCAGAAAATACAACGACAGAAAGATGACATTTGAAATCATACCTTATTTACCTTGTGCAAATAATGTGTATACATTTAGATACAATTTACTGTCATAATTATTTCTCTATTTCGTTTAATTTTATATTTATAAATACTACTTTCACTTAACACAATGTTTTTTTCATGTAGGCCCAACTGCCCAATATTTATACTCAAATTCATAGAATGCTTTGTTTTGCAATATCCATTAGAAACAATTTCACGTGACAGAATGACTATATACGGACGGAAGATTACAGTTGACCTCTGTTTTAATGAGTATTTTCTACACGCCCGACGATCTTAATATTTTTAACAATTCAAATAAGGTATTTATAAACATTTATGATATCTCTATTTAATTTTATTTCACATCTACAATATTGTTTTCACCATCTAACAAATTTTTTTCCTTTACATACCAAATTACTTATTATTGATACTCAAATTTATAAAATGTTTTGTTTTCGACTAATCATTATCCATTAGCGATGATTGAAGACTTCTTTGCATACAAACTGAATAAATATGGATGGCATCAAGATGTACAACGGGGGGGCTTATGAGATTATTCGGTGAGATTCAAGAAAATCCAATCCGTGCAGCACGAAGGTCTGAAACTCTTTGGTTTTGATTCTTTTAGTAGTTTTTGAATTAGTGGATTGTTTTTACTAATTGAATTATGAATTGTTATATTGATTCTTTAGTAATCTATTGATGGGTTGGAGATTTTGTGCATCACGACTCATGTGGTGAAGGGTTTGTGACTTAATTTTGAGATTTTTGTATTTTAGATTGGTAATTTGGACAAATTAGTTTGGGGTATTGCAGGGTTTTGGTGCTTTAAAGAAGGAATTTTAAGATATGTTTATAAATTGTTTTATTCACTTTTATGAGTTCCATAGTTACGCAGCAAAATTTTTTAGTTCGTCAATTATGTTTCAAAAGGCTCCATGTTGAACTTCAAAGCTTTTGGAGACTGAGTCTTACTGTTTTCTGAAAGGTATTTGCATGAGACGTGTCAGCCGCCTATTGTGCACCAGAACTTCAAGTCTGCTAATATACTCCTAGATGATGGGCTTACTATGCGAGTTTCTGATTGTGGATTGGCTCCGCTGCTGCCATCTGATTCCATGAATCAGGTAAAATCTCAACTTAATATCTCTGAATTAGATTTGTTAAATCATTGATATCTATTCACACATTTTTGGTTGGTTTAGTCATACTTCATCTCGTAGAATGCTACTCATTATTGTCCATAATAAAAGGGAAAACAAAGAACTCCTTTCTAAGCACCTTCCACATAGAGAGCTGTTAGAATAATTTTGGCTGGAAAGGGGATATCAGATGTTTGGTGCTGAATTTTATTAAAGATTTAAATTTATCATATGCTACTAATGTTAATAGAAGCAAAAATGTTTTTAGCATTGTGGTATCCAGAGCTTCTTAGATTATGCACCTGCTATAAAATCCAAACATTTGCTCAATCTACTTGGACATTTATTGACATCAATGTATATACATTAGTTGCAAGGTCATGGTTATAGGATTCCAGAACTTGAATTAGGAAGCTATACCTACGAGAGCGATGTCTACAACTTTGGAATTGTGATGTCATAACTTCTAACTGGGCAAAAATCTTATGACAGGTTAGAATATTTGTGAAAATATCATGTCTGATAAGTCGAAACTGCTTCTTCTCAGCTAATATTTTGGAAAAAATAAAATTATTTGCTATCTCGACTATAGGTTAGAAGGAACTAACTAATACACACAAACACAGGTTGCACCCCCTGGAGAGCAATATCTCATTAGATGGGCAATTCTACAGCTTCATGATATAGATGCATTATCTAGAATGGTTGATCATTCTCTAAATGGCGCTTATCCTTCAAAGTCTTTATCTCGGCTTGCTGATATAATTTCTTTGTATATTGAGGTAAGTTTCTCATTCTCACTTCTTATTTTCAACCGCTTTTGACAAAATCAACTGATATGATTTGAAAAAGGAAACTAAAAGTCTGAGAGTGCCTTCTTTTCTTTGCAAGAGCAAGTATGATTGTTTAGCTTTGTGCTATATTTTGGTAGGGAAAACTACAGTCACTGTCTGTTCTTCAAGTGATTACTATTCTTTATTTCTTGGCAACACCGGAAATTTATGTAGCGAGTCCCAAACTACAGATACAGTCTAAGACTGATAAAAAATCACTTGTGAGTTTGGTTGAGAAAATAATTATCCGTTGGTTTGAAGTAAAGAAAAACTATCTTCTTTCCCACAGTCAGCCACTCTCTCCCATCAACCCCCATGCCCATGTCACCCTCCACTGCCACCACACCTGTGGAGTGCCCCTCCCCCTTACCTCCTGCAATTTCAAGCACAATTGTCATAAAAAATGCAGCATTCATTCTTGACCACGGTAGTCATACCTTAATAATTTATCATTTTGCATCTATGCGATACGTGGATGTTTGATCACTAAATTATTTCTTTAAATCAGAAGTAAACGAATCAGAGAAGCATTGTTAATGCAAGAATTGCACAATCATGGTTGATGAATGGGCGAATGCTACAAAGGCCATTACATGTTGTTTATCTGGAAGTTCTTTCTATAAAACATGCATCTAAGATTAACTATTTACTTTCAACAGGGAATTAATGTGTTACTTTTGTTTTACTGGTGCAAAAGTTGCAAAATAATCTGTGAAGACGTCTTCTTTTGAAGAAAATGAAGGGCTTCCACCTCCTCCAATGGACGAAGGAGCCTTTTTTGCTACACTTACTTCAATGGAACTGTCACAAGTTAATATTTAACTTCCTTTCTTGGCTCAAAACTTGTACAATTTTCATTTGTGTTTATGTGCTGACTTAGATTTGCTTATCCTGCTTTTTTCTATTGCCATTTGGGAAGTTCTTTGACAGCATGGATGATAATGGAAGTGAGCTTTTTTCCTGATCCTTATGATCATGCTCTTTTAGTATAGATTTTGTGACTCAGTTATTTATTTGAATTCCCCACTAATAGAGATGTATGATTTTAGATGAGGACGTTGTTCTGGATCCTTGAAATAGTGGGAAATTCAATCGTGTACATACACACGCATATATGAATTATATTATAATTATCCTATTTTTGTGTAGGAAATAAAGTGAAGAAGCCCTGGTTCGTTGTGATATATATTTTGCATGGTTCGAGAAAGTTGGAGTTTGATTGCAGAATTAATTTCAGCTGTGGTATTTTACTGATCACAAATCTGTTTAGTTCGCTCTAATTTCACTGGATAGGGTTCTGTCACAGGAGTAATTATGTTTGACTTGTATTCATTCCCACCAATCTTGGGCTGAACTTAGACGAAATTCATTTCAAATTTCATTTGGGATTTTCGTATGAGTTTTTATTGCAAACCCAGTATCTCACTAACAAGCATTACTTTAAAAACTTTAAAGAGAAGTTTTAATATTATTTTCCAAATTTAATAGCTGAAACCTTCGGCCTTTGAAATTCATGAATGTTTATCTGGATAGTGAAAGTCATGGGACATGCATTTTTGAAACTAAATAGAAGTGAACTTTTTTATCTTTTGTGTTCTTCAAGACGAAAGGGGTGGCAGTTGGTTAACTTTTGGAATTACAACTTTATGGTGTTTGAATATTGATAAGATTTATCATCAATATCTATAAATGTACATAGAATCAGCTTATGAATACTAACTGGATTTGATTAGATAAATTTACGGTGTAAGCTATACTGCATTTGGTGATTTGGAATTCCAATTAGAAATAATTTACTGCAAATGGGCTGATCTCTCTCTCTCTCTCTCTGGGATAGATGTTAATATAAAGGTTTCAAACACCCAATGGAACAACTGATTTTCTCCACCTTGGCACTAGGACACCTAATAGAGGCAAAAACTAAAGTAACATTATGAAACTATGTTAGATGGCAAAAATCAATATTCTTCTCAGAGAATGGAATGGACAGTGTTGATAGTTTCTCATCAATAATTTATGTGAATAACCTTGTGATTTGGACTATCTCAGTCATAATGCATGTTTTGATCACATTTAGGTCGTTTTTGATAAAGATGGTGTCCTACAGCAAATGGGTCCTCGAAAAAGATACATTGACATATCAACTATTGATACTGACACTTCCTCAAAAATAGCGAGGTTAGTTTTGGCTGCCTGCTTCTACGAAGTCTTCTAATGTGTAAACCTCAATTCTTCAATGTCCTTTCTCAACATTATTTTCTCTTTTTGGATACTAACAGAATTTACATGAACGTATCTATCTTCCATGACACACATGAAAATGAAACACGACATTCATATTTACATTCATATACTTTTTGATGAAAAAATTTGGCTCTGAAGATTAACTTTCCAACTTCCAGATAAATCAGATCATGGCTATGGAGAACCATATGTGTTCTCTTTATCCTTTCAAACCTTTACATCAGTGATGATGCACTAGAGTTGTGATCATCGACAGGAAACATAATATGGCAACTGTCTTTTAAGATCTTTAAATCAATTGACGTCATCAATCTCCAAGCTTCTATGGATGCATTTCACTTATAGAAATTGCGTATTTTTTATTTTGATTTTATCTTACATATATAATTCTTGAGTTTAATCAGATGGAAAAAGGAAATGGAACAAATATGCATTCATGTTGGTCACTAAACGCTATTATCTTCTGATGCTTTCAGACAATCAAGTTAAAGAATGTGCTTATTTCCTTAAAGCTCCAGTGTCTGGTAGCAAAAAGCCCGCTGAATATGGTCAATCGGTGATTCTTGTTACTGGAGAAAAGATGAATTATCTTGTTTCATTTTTCATTTGCATGGTTTATGTCCTAAGGCTTGGTAAAGTGAAAATCAGATTCTATTGGTAGGCCCATATAAATGAAAACTAAAAGTAATTTCAAACTTTTTTTGGGTTCAAAAGCAAAAGGAATTGAAAAGAACAGTGGGATGGACACCTTTTATATGTCTGCATTACCAGTTACAGAGCCTTTGCTTTTATACTTAGTAGTTTAACTAAACAATGGAAAGAAAATACATGTTTCTCATGAATCACCCTTTGCTTAACGGCCCTTTCCTTCCTTCTATCAAATGCAGTGCCATATCAGACTGATAAAGCGAGCATCCTTTATATCCGATTTCATTACAAATGAACAAGACATCATTTAGGCTTCCAAAGGAACCTGCAGAAGCCCTCCTTATTTGGAATTCGCACATTTCATAGCAGTTAATATCTTAACAATAAGTCATTCAATTTAGAAGCATTGACTTATTTAAAATATGAATGTTTCTTGAACTGTACATGAATGCAGTAACCGATAGCGTTTGAATTGCTCCTCCGTTTTGGCTGGAAATGAATTTCTGTTTAATGCTCTGTTTGTTTGAAATTGCAGGGACTATATAAAGTACTGCCTGCTTTTCATGTATTGGGAAAAAAAACCATTTTCTTGGGACCTGTTGGAAATGGAGCAAAAATGAAACTTCTTGTGAACATGGTAATACACAGGTAATGACACCTTCGTTATTATAACACCTTACTCTACCACAAATTGCATATCTTGTCTCCGACATAATTTACTTTTTCCTTGAATCAACTAATAATCAAATTATGCTTTCACATATTAACTTCACTTAAATAAAAACATCATTTTAAAAATTTTCAACTCTTTCCTTAAAACCTTTTACCATCTTAAAGTGGGTAATATTATATACGAAGGAAGTAACTATTCCTTCTCCTACTTTACATTTTACAATGATGTTCCCCGGCCACTGTTACCACCCTCACCACTCCAGCCATCATCCCTATATATATATATAGTTTGATTAAACATAGTGAGCCAAGGTTGGCAACCAGAGGGTCCCTCTAATTCTACGTATGATTAGTGCAGTTTTCAACTTTTCATTATATAATTTGGTTTGCATAAACATCCATATAACTAACTGATCGAACTTAATTGAATTACATAAAAAAATCCAATTTTCATCTCAAAAGAGGTATTTCATGAAATTGTTTCGATGTATTGAACAGACTGATCTTGTATCACATCTTTTTTGCATTCCTAATGAATAATTATGCATTCAAATACTTTGGCTATTTATTTTACATTTTTCAGTTCCTTGGAAGATATTACTCTGTAGTTGTCTTTCTATTTTTCATACAAGTAATACATAGCTAAGATGTTTAAGTGCTGTTTGGACAATATAATGCACAATATTTAGCTTATTCTTAATGTTGGCGACTTCTATGCAATCCTCATTTTCAAACATATAGGTGTCCAATGGGCAGGCTTGATACTTCATTTACTATTTCCTACTTTGCAGTATGATGAATCCATTTTCAGAAGGTCTTGTGTTGGCCAACAAAAGTGGATTGCACTCCCGAACACTTCTTCACGTCTTGGTAAGAAAACAGACCTAGGTCCACAATATTCTTTCCACTTTCTATTGGGCATTCAACTGATTTTCTGGTTGGTTCTCCCTGGCAGGACCTTGGCGCAATTGCAAATCCAATGTTCAAATTGAAGGGGCCATCTATGATCCAGAGTAATTATTCCCCTGCCTTTCCTTTGAAGCATCAGCAGAAGGACATGAGGTTAGCTCTTGCCATTAGGTATGAAAATGCAGTGCCAATGCCTGTTGCAGCTACTGCTAACGACATACCACGTTAGTTAATTCATGCACATTTATTTTGATGCTTCCAGTCGCTCAAACAAGCTTTCAAACTTAATAGCTATTGTCATAAATGTGGAACTTGTTGCTGCAGCGAAAACTCAGCTTCATTATCTCACCACAGTTGATAAAAATCATTGGCTCTAACAAAGCCCTGTTCTAGATAGTCCCAATGTGCTTTAAAACATGGTTAAATATTTTATTATTGTTTGATTTACGTACTGTTTGCTTCATCTTAAACAAAAGGTTGGCCGATTATTAATGATAGCTACATCCTCAGTGTCTTCGAAAAATTCGGAGACACCGTGTGCGCGGTGTCTCCGAATTGTGCAGAGAGAGAGAGCGAAGACATCATGCGTGCAGTGGGTATGTCTCCGCACAATTCAGAGACGCGGTGTTTCCGAATTATGCGGAGACAAAACGGAGATACCGTACACGCAGTGGGTATGTCTCCGCACAATTCGGAGACACCGTGTCTCCACAACATAGCCTCTGTGTTTCCGCACAATGCGAATACACCATGTGCTCCGTGTCTCCGCATTCTACGGAGATATTGCCTTTGTCTCTCCGCACAATTCGGACACGCTGTGTACGGTGGTGTCTCCACGCAATCCGAAGAAACGCTGCAACGATTTTTTTTTAAATTTCTTATTTTTTTGGCCACAAATTATACCGATTTACATTACATGTTAAAAAATTTATAAATATAGTTTCACCTACAAATAATTCAATTCAAATTTTACTTTCAATTCAAATTTTACTTTCTGATATACATGAACGGCGTAATTGTTTGAAGGGATAACAATGTGTTATTAATTTGGACATTTTATGGTTTTATCCTCATATAAAAAACTCTAAAAGAAACTAATGTTAAAACAATAATAGATTGTTATAAGAAGAAATTTCAAAGATAAGAAACTGAAAATAGTGTCGCTTCGATGTAGCATACAAATCTACTCAAATGATTTATGTGTTAAAATTCTGTGCCCATGAATTCTTTAATAACATTTTATCGTCCATGTCAATATATAATTTTATTTACTTACAAATGTTTCGCAATATTAATTCAATTTCGCTATTATACAACGCTAATGTCGCCTTCAACATAACGCAATCCTTGCATTGCACTGCTCGAAACTAGTGTGTATATATATATAAGAATGGAAGAGTTTATAACAGTAGCTACATCATCTATATTTGGCTACACAGGATCTATGGCTAAAAAATTTAAACCTAAGCTGACCCTATGATCGAGGAATTACAATCAATCCTCTTATAATTATTCAAGGGCAACTCATGCCAACACTCCTCCTCAAGATGGAGCATATAACTCTCTGATGCCCAACTTGTCAAATGACTTGTGGAAGCTCCTGCAGCATACAACCTTTGTATGTGAAAGGTAAATAAGCTTCACAACCAATCTCTGGTATCTTCCCTTTTCTATTGGCACTTGGTCTAGGTATTCTTCAAGTTTGAGATTTTGAATTACTTGTGTATGTGCAGGATTACAATCCAAAAGTCCAACATCTGATAATAATCTAGGAAATATTTTCATTGGGAAAGAAATATACCTTGTTTGGATCTAGCCACTTCAATTCTCAGAAAGTATTTGAGTCCTCCCAAAATTTTCATCTCAAACTCAGTTGAGTATTGCTTCCGAGGCTTTCATATTTCTTCTGAATCATCTCATGTAATAATCACATCATCTACAAAGACTATCAAAGCCGTGATCTTACCCTGTTGGTGTTTCAGAAAAAGTGTGTTGTCCGAATTGCTTTGATGAAAACCATATCTATTTGCCAAACTCAATTGTCCAAACCATACTCGAGGGGATTGCTTTAATCCATATAAAGTCTGTTGTAGATTGCACACGACCTTAGTAATAGAGGTTGCCATATATCCTAGAGGAACATCCATGTATATCTCCTCTTCATGGTTACCATGGTGAAAAGCATTTTTTCACATCAAATGGTTATAATGACCAGTCAAGTGCTAGAGATAAGAGAACTCTCGCAATATTCAATTTGGCCACTAGTGAGAAAGTTCATAAGTACATTTTGTACACTTATTTGGGCTTTTAAATTAGGGTATTTATTGGTTATTTTGATGAATTATAGCTTATTTCTTTATGTATTGTGTTTGTTATGTACAAATCGGCATAAATGGCAGAATTGAAGAAAAATGAGGAAAAGGGTCATCCAAAGTTCGGAGACTTTAGTACAAATATTCAAAAGTTGTGTCGGACCTCACGATAAAGATTCAAGAGTGCTAGGTGTCAATTGGTTGAGAAAAGAAATAAAAGGAGAAAAATATAGTCAAAATATTATCATACATTAAAATTTGGGTTCTTTATTTCTTCAATTTCTCATTTGATTTAGAGAGGCAAGTATAAGTATGTTGAATAAATATTTTTATGGTATATGGAAACTTTGCTTAAATTCAAAGTTTAGTAAGAATTAGGTGTTGTTGATATTTATTTGAGGCTGTAATTATGAATATAGCAAAGAAATACGTAATTGAAAATTTGTATTGAAGAAAGTGGAATTTTGAATGGGTTTGTGATATAAAGATGTATTCTTTAATTTTCTTGTTATTATATGATGTAAAACACTAAATTTAAGGAATTGGGGTTGATTTCTCCATTGCTAAGCAATTATTATAAGCATTTTTCCGACAACATCCCACACAAGTGCTATTTTTGAAATTATTCCGAGAAAGTACTACTTTTGTCAATGGTTTTGGTGAAATTTTCAATATGCAGAAACGGGTGCCAGAATTCAATACTTTGGAATTTTAGTACTGTTTTTTTTTTTTTTTCAAAACCTTTGATTTTCAGATTTTAAGGGTTGAATAAAGTTAAATGATAAATATTGAAGTCTAGGTATTTGATTAAATTATGTATAGAGGTTATATATGTACAAGGTAGTGATTTTAAGAAGTATGAGTAATTTAATGGATTAGGTTATATGTGGTGATTGATTAGTAAATAATCAAAGAGAAGAAAAGTTGGGGAAATAAAGACGCAAGAATAAATATAAAAGTTGAGGAGTTAAGTTGTGGATTTGTATTAACTTAATTGTTAGTCTTTAATTTGTGTAATTATACCATTATTTTAGGGAGTGACATGAAAGTTTGGAAAGACGGGTCAATATAGATTTTTATCCATTAATCCGTGAGTGGAAAAAACTTAAATACTTTCAAATATTGATAAATTCATTATATTATTACATTACGTGTGATTATGTGAATTATTTGTTCAATTATATGATTATTATGGAAATGTCTTTTCACTATGATATTTATATATAGAATTTAAAAGATTGTATATGGATTATTTGTGGATTGAAATGTTTACATGAGATTGATCAGAAAAGTACCCATGACTGTATACTTTTTCTAGTTCACTAAGGGTCTGGCCGTATTCTATACTACACTGAGAGGTCTTGATCATGGATGGAGGGATCTTGACCATGTACATATAGTTCACTGAGGAACATGGCTGTGTTCAAGAAATGATTATGATTGAGACTACTTCCATTCACTAAGGGGGCCTGAGGCTCGTGTCGAGAGTGCTTTGCCTGAGAGACAATCTATATATGACCAGATTACATATATTTGTCAGAGGGTACATTTTTGTGAATCTTTCAGTACATTTGATGTGATGAGATTATACTATAGATATCCATTGATGATTATATCGGGATTATGAGGTCATATTTACAGTGTTATGAGAATGTCTCACTTGGCTATAATTACATGATGTTATCTTGTGGATTATCAAACGATATGAGCTCGAATTTTGAGAAATATGTATAAACGAGAAAGTATAACTATTTTCAAATTTTTCACTCACTAAGCTATCAACTCTTATATTTTCCATGATTTTCCTGTAGGTAGCAATTTTTTTTTTTTTATAGTTGGAGGAGCTTGATGATTTTATAGTGATAGCCACACAACATATTGAGTGATATGATTCATTTGATAAAGCACGAAGTAATTATTTTGGGCACATTGCATTATTTGTTCATAAGCATCTTATGGCGTATATGTAGTAGTAATTCATAATCAGCTTTGGTGGTGGATTTGGCATTTAGCCAGTATCTATCATCGGCGCACATCACATTTCGGATCCACTAAGATGATTTGGGATGGATCGTGTCAGAGTGGCATCAGAGCATGGTTTATAAAATTTTGAAAGTCTTCATAGTTCATGTATTAGCATATCATGCATATTCATTGTGTACGGTCACAAGTCGGAAATTAAGATTTTTTTTTAAAAGATCCAAAAATGACTAGTATATAAGTATGACAGTTGCAATGATGTAATGGTTGATAATATTATAAGTTGTTGGGTTGGTACATTGGTGTATGTAACCTAGTACTCATTAAGAGTGCAACAGTGAATAGGTACCAATTTGGAATTAGAGTTTTAATGATTTTGAAGGTTATCTATCTATATACATTTGAAGGAATGGAGTATAGTTACCTAAGTACCGAATTATATGTGAGATTATATGATCCTTTAATGTAGATAAAGGAAAATCTCTGATTATAGTTTGCACGATTAATAAAAGGGAATGATATTATTTGTGTAATTGGTAACAATCATTGAGGAATTTTAATTATTTTGGGAAGTGAAATGGTCATTAGTGCTATCAAATTTTTGTTGTGATTTGTGACAACTTATATGGAATGATGACAGAAATCATGATGGTGCATACTTATACTATATAATAAGAAATTGTGGAAGACAAAATGAAGATTTGTTGATTGATAGATAACAATGTGTTATTGTGTATCTTAGACTTCGAGGAAATTAACATTTAGGCAATTTCAATTATTTCGATTATTTATGAGTTGTTGATTATAAGGGAATGTGACAAAAATAGGGATTGACTTCATAATGATTACTTATTATGGGGGTACTTTGTTGTTTAAGGAATAGAATTAAATGGATGTGTGCATTGAGGGATATTTAGGTGGAAAGGGAGTAGAGAATATTAGAGTTGGAATTTATTGAAATTGAGAAATTAACATATGAAATCTTGCTAGTATATTGATGTGTGAAATGTTTACGTGATAAATATGAAGGTTGCTATTGTGTGATCTCAAAGAAAATGGATACTATTAAATGTTTGGGGTCATACGATATGACAATAAATGACAAGGTTACATGATCACAACATGATACGGTAAATAGTAAGTAAATGAATCTTATGGTTATTTATTACAAAATAAGATGATGATATATTTGGGTTATTAAGTTAATTAATTTTATCATGGTCATTTGTTGGATTATTCTTTTATTTTACATACAATTGGGAAGTTTGAGCCAAAGTTTGAAGTTAAGGTGAATTTAATGAATTTTTAGTGATGTAATTTTTGGGTTATGTTTGGTTGTATTTTTTGGATCTCATAAATAAAGTATTCCTGTCCTATGGAGATTTATTTGCTATGGAATATATGAATAATACGTTGGACAGTCTAAAGTCTAAGAAGATTGTTAAATGTAAATTTTACTCAATTGTGGAATGGTATCCTGATGTTACATTATAAAAATT
Organism: Fraxinus quadrangulata; assembly: GCA_903798255.1. Taxonomy (NCBI): domain Eukaryota; kingdom Viridiplantae; phylum Streptophyta; class Magnoliopsida; order Lamiales; family Oleaceae; genus Fraxinus; species Fraxinus quadrangulata. The sequence continues at coordinate 30,522 of CAIGRB010165261.1, forward strand.
AAAGGTCTTTATGCAATATACATGAAAGCTTATGGATTGGTAATAGGTCAATGGCCACTTTATGGAATGAGAGTATATAATTATTGAGGATTAAATGTTATCGTCTCTTCATAGAAAGAGAGAGCACCAAAATTGTGAGGGTTTAGAAATGTAAAAAGTTTGCTATCGGGAGCTCATAATTGATTAAATTCAGAGGAAATATTTGCTTTTGTATCTAAAGCTGATGAGAATTTGATTTATGACAATGAATTGTATCAGGGTTTAGAAAGTGTTCTTCAAAAATGATAAATTATGGATTGTATTGTAGATTGTTGAAGAGGCATGATTAAAACATGATTTAGAGTTAGTTATATTGGGGTTGAATTTAAGAATTGTGGTGTTACCACATTACGAGAAACATCTATACTTATCAATCATTAGAGCTTAAGGTTTATTTTTATTCGAAAGGGGTTGAAATTAAAGTTGTGAATATATTATCATTGGGTGGTATTGAATTAAAGGAAAATAACACCATATTGAGCTATCTCTAATTTTTTTTTTTCATTTTTTTTTTGCATAACAAAATTAGGATGGAAGTAGTTACCCTCAAATATCTTTTTACTTAAGGTTCCAAGTACACAAAATGATATTTGGATCATTGTTGATTGTCGACAAAGGTTACAAGATTCTTTTCAAATGATATAGTCAGTTTATGAGGTAGATTTATAAATCTAGATAGTTATTTATATGGTGGTGTTCGAGTATCTATCTTTGGATTAATTTAAAAGGGAGTTATAGAACTAAATTACATTTGAGCAGGCCCTTTTAATAAAATGTCAGAGACTATGAAGACGAGTTTAGAAGATATGCTATCAAAGCATGGATTGCTATTTAAAGGGGATATAGATAAGTATTTATCTTTCATGGAGTTGGCATGTACGAATTGTATATAAATAAATCTTTTGAGGTTATATATGATACCGAAATATTTCAAGGACTTATTTTTTACTATGAAAGAAGCAAAAGGAAGTTGTTAAGTCTTGATGTGTAACTATTGTTATAGAAAAATGATTTGATTAGAGAATAGTTCAAATTATACAATGGGTGAAGTTTTGGAGAATATGAAAAGCCATATCTTTAGCTTTAAATAGGGAATTAACTTGTTTTTCTAAGGTTTGGTAAAATGAAAAGTTGAGATTGTTATATATTGGTCCTTGGGATATTATTCAAATTAGGATAGGAAAGAATAAGTTTTGTGACTAGTTAAAGTCTGTTAGATAAATCATTTAAGAGAAGAGGCATTATGGAAGATTAAATTTGTAACACTATATCCTTTATTGGTTCGAATCCTAGTTGATTGAATTTCTAGGACGAAATTTTTTGGAGGAGGTAAGATTGTTACACCCCATTTATTTATAGTCAAAGTCGAAGAATTATTTAGTCGAAGTCAAGTAATTCAACCGTCAAAGTCAAAGCCAAATAAGGACTTAAGTTGAATAAATGATTTCATGGCGCTTGATTTGTAATTACTAATACATAAAGGGCTAGAAATAGTAAATAAAGGAATATAAGGATTTAGTTTATATTATTGGAAATGAAAGGATTAAATGTTATATTATATGAAGATTAGGGACTTGACTTGCAATTATATAATACTTATCCATTAACTTAAAAGAATATTGATATATATTATCATATTTGGGGGAAATGGAGAGAAGAGTCAAGAGGCAAAAAGAAGGTCCAAATCCAAATGGCTAATTATCAACACTACACGAGGGAGGAAGCTACTCACGAAAGGGAAGTTGGGATTGATACATCCACCAACTATGCCACGGACCGACCTAATGAGGTCCCTTTCAACTTTCCCGACCTAATGAGGTCCAATTCAACTTTCCTCTAAACTAAGAACAAAAGGATGTACCTCAGAGATCCATAAGTGTCTTTGATAGGCTAAGCCTAGGAAGGCCTAGAAATTGGCAGGCTCAGCCTCCATTTGAACCAAGAAATAACATGTACTACCTCTGTTTGAAAGGCAGAATAAACATGTCCATGCAAACCTACCCCAGAATTTTCAACCTAGGAATAGGTATCAGAGAGGGGCAGAACAAGCCAGAAATCAAGTGGGCTATCCCAACCACATCGAGAACCCCAAGCCATGGAAGATGAAGACTAATGAACCGCAAAGGTCTTGAAATGTGTGGACGAGTTATGCAAGGGAAGTTCGGGATCCACAAAGGTAAGCTTCATAGTCAACAATAGTCGACCCTCAATTGGGTAATAAGTTCAACTACTCACTTTTACATAGGACGATGCGGTTGGCTTACACTATCGACATTGCGATACCCTAGTAGTAAGGGCCATTGTAGCATGAAATGGCCTCAAGAGAATGTTGGTGGATAATAGAAGCTCGATTAACATCATATTTGGAGCAACCTTTGACAAAATGGATGTTGACCATGCGTTAACCCCAATGAGCTCCCCTTTGTATGGATTCACTGGCAATAGCATCATCCCAAGAGAGAAAATCACTCCAGCAATGGAAATAGGGATGGTCCCATTTACTGCTCACCATTTTATGGAATTCTTAGTAGTAGACAACTGTTCTGCCTACCATGGAGTGCTGAGGAGACATCATTGAAGGAACTATGAGTTGTCACATCCAATTACCACTTGTGTATGAAGTTTCCAATGGAGAACGACATACCTATGATTAGAGGCAATCAAATAAGTGTAAGGTAGTACAATTCGAACTCCCTTAGAAAGGCCGAAACTAGAGATTTCAATGTAATTCTAATGGATATTGACATAAACGAAGACCGTAAATAAGGAAAAGATGTTGAAATGATAGACACGTTTGAAAAATATGTTGTTTATGAAGTGCAATCAGCCACTGATAAAGGGTGAGCTGCTGAAGAAGTTGTTAACTTTGAAGAACTGGATCCTCACATCATTGATTGCAAACCTCAAATAGTCGTGATTAAAGAATTGGAGAGTTCCATAATGGATCCCCGGGACCCCTCCAAATCCTTGCAGGTTGGAAAAGACCTTCTAGTGGAGGCTAAAGAAAAGCTGAAGTGTTCCTTGAGTGAAAACTTAGATATCTTTGCATGGAAACACAAGGACATGGTTGGTATTGACCCGAAGGTTAGTTGTTGCCATTTGAAGATTGATTATAAAGTTACGCCTCATCGGTAGAAAATAGGGCCCTCAACCTAAAAAGGTATGAGGGCTTGAAGGATGAGGTGAAGAAGTTGACTGACAGTCACTTCATTCGAGAATCAACTTATCTGAGGTAGGTGTCAAACCTTGTCCTTGTTAAGAAGCACAATGGTAAGTGGAGGGTATGCTTAGATTTTACCAAACTTAATCAAGCTTGTCCCAAGGACAGCTTTCCACTTCCATGAATAGATCAACTCACTGACTCTACTATCGGGCACGAGCTGTTGAGTTTCATGGACACCTACTCAGGTTACAATCAGAACCCAATGTACCCAACGGATGAAGAGCATACATCCTTCATAACGGATAGAGGTTTCTATTGCTATAAGTTGATGCCATTTGGACTAAAAAATGTCGAGGCCATTTATCATAAACTTGTTAATGAGATGTTCGCATACCTCAATGGAAAGATAATGGAGGTGTACATGGAAGATATGTTTTGAAGAGCTTGAAAGTAGAGAATTATGTCAAGCACCTTGATGAAGCCTTTCAGATTCTATGAAGGTATAAGATGAGACTTAACCCCCTCAAATGCCCTTTTGGAATCACCTCAGCGAAATTTTTGGGCTACATGGTCAATCAAATAGGCATAGAATCAAACCCTGAAAAGATCAAAGCTATAATTGAAATGAGGTCGTCTCAAAAGCCTAAAGAGGTACATAGCCTCACTGGACGAATAACAGTCTTAAGTCGCTTCATCTCAAAGGCAACAGATAAGTGATTTCCTTTCTTCAATGTTCTAAAAAGAGGAAATAAATTCCCATAGAAAGATGAGTGTGAAGTAGCCTTACAAGAGCTGAAGAAGCACTTGGGACATGATCAACTCCTCTCCAAACCCAAAACTAGAACTCCTGCAACTGTACTTATCAGTAACCTCTGATGTTATCAGCGTGGTGCTTATAAAGGAAGAAAATGGTCACCAACTACTTGCTTATTGTGTGAGTAAATTATTTCTTGTAGTAGAGACTCACTATCCGACATGGAGAAGCTGGCCCTCTCTCTAGTGACTGTTTCCTGGAACTTGAGGTCATACTTCCAAGCACATACTATACGAGTGCTAACCAACTTCTTCCTCAAGCAACTGTTGCAAAAGCTTGATGCTTTAGGACAAATGACGAAATAGGTCGTAGAACTTAGCAAGTTCGATATTGCATTTAGGATAAGGGCTGTTGTTAAAGGGAAAGCCTTGGCAGATTTTGTGGTCGAGTTTGCCCATATACCAAAAATGGAAGAGGAGACAAAACCATCGAACCTTCCACATGAAACTTATTTGTTGATACTCCTCCGGGGACACTGGATTTGGGGCAAGAGTGGTCTTGGTCAGCCTAGAAGGACATAAGCTCAATTGTACTGTAAAGTTCGATTTCAAGGCTACTTAAAATGTAACACAGTACGAAGCCCTTCTGGGTGCCCTCAAATTTGCCAGCGAAATGCAGTAAATAGGTTAGTTATCCATAACGATTCCAAGTTGGTGGTGAGTCATGTTAATGGCAATTTCTCAGCGAGGGACGAGAGCATGGCTCCATATCTGAAATTGGTCATGTAATTCATTCTAACTTTTGAAAAGTTCGAGCTAGCACCGATCCCACGCATAGAAAATGCTCATGCCTACACTCTTTCAAAACTAGCAATCAGTAAAGATTCCAAACTACTCATTGTTGTGCCTAAAAGCACCTTCTTAGACTCTCTACCTCTAAAGGTGAAGTGGTGATGATACACCCCATGGATGCAGCCGATCATATCGCTCCTCAAAGATCGAGCGTTACCTTTTGATAAAGAGTAAGCGCAGAAGCTTCAGAGACGAGCTACTCATTTTGTTTTCTAGGATGATGTGCTACAAAAATGAGGTTTCTCCCTATCCCTACTTCGATGCATAGATGGTGAACTAGTCACTTACGTAGTCCAAGAAATTCATAAAGGGTTTTTGGTAATCACACAGGAGGATGGTCTCTAGCACAAATGGTGTTGACGAATGGATATTATTAGCCTACATTAAAAAATGATGCACAACAGTTTGTGAAAAGCTGTACAAATGTCAGCGCTTTCGCAACAATTCAGAGATAGCCTTCCCAAGAGCTAAGTGTTGTCTCTAATCCTTGGCCATTTGCCAAGTGAGGGATTAATCTTATAGGACCTCTATCTAAAGGAAGGGGCAGTGACAGCTTCGCAATTGTCGCTATTGATTATTTCACAAAATTGGTTAAAGCTGAACATTTGGCCAAAATTATAGAAGCCAACAATTCCAAGTTTTTGTGGAAGAATATTTTATGCAGGTTCGGAATTCCCCATTCAAGTTTCTTAGATAATAGGTGTCAGTTTGATAATAAAGAACTAGGAATCAAGAAACACTTCTCCACCCCATCATCCTCAAGCTAACGGGTAGGTGAAAGCTGTTAATAAAACCATCACTTACATGCTCAAGAGGAAGTTAGATTATTGTTCCCATTCATTAGATTGAGACAAATAATTTTAGTTGTTATTTTCTATTAAAACTAATAAAATTTAGTGAAATTTTCCATTTAAAGTACTGAATTCTAAAAAATATATATTAAACATGACGGGGCGGGACATTCATTACCCGTCCCCACCCTGGGGCAAAATTTCTCGCCCCGTCCCCTACTCGAATACTCGATTAAGCGGGAACAGGGCACGGCCCCGTGGGTATCAGGTTTGTTGGGTTTTTTTTTTGCCATCCCTAGTTGACCATTTGCCCACCCTCTCCGGTAAAGAGAATATATATTTTTTCTTAGGGACCTCATCCAATTTATTTTTCTCTTTGTCTTTGACATGAGGTCGCCCTTCTCATTCTCAACTAGCAGCCTCTTTGCTAATCTTCTCCACTTGTTTCCTCGCCTGTCTTGTAGCAACAGATGAGGGTTTGAACTCCTTCCTCCCTACAGTAGAGATTTCAACAAGAATGGAGGCCATGTCAAGGGTGGGATGTCTTTTCTTTTCAAACTTTTCTACGAAGGAAATAGAGGGTCAGCACAAGTCTACGAGCAACAATAAAAACCCATATTGAAGAAAGTTAGCTCTTTGTACCATTAAGCAGAACTCCTCAAAGAATCGCTTGGAGTTGATCAAATGATTGAACTCTCATGAAGATAGGAGATGGAGGTAAATGTCCTCTATGACACCCAACTTTGCTTCAGCTGGTTCGAAGTGCTCAACTGACCCTACGAAAAAGAAAAAGGTTAGAATGAAATTAACTACTAAAGGTGTGTCACTTATGAGCTTCTGAGTAGGAGGTAGGAATTGTCACGCGAGGAACCGTATCTCTCTCACACGTTTCCCACTACCCCCTCACCCAGAATCACGTCTATTTCCATCTTTTGATAGAGGACAGAAGACCTATAATGAACGGAGAGTGAGCCCTCCAAGGACATAAGAAATGCTAATCCCCTTTACCTAATACCCTAGGTTGAAAGATAGATTGGAAGACATGGAGAGACATGTCTTCCCCTAAGGAAGTCTCCTTCTACAAGAAATAGGTCCCCATAAGCTTGGCCTAAGCATTAGGGATGAGCTGGGTGAGTGCTAGCCAATACAACTATAAAGAAAGGATGAACCCTTCAGAAGAAATTCACTGATAGCGTCCCATCTCTGCTTAGAAAATTAGGCTCAGTCGTCATGAGATAGGGTTAAGAGTTCAATATTATAAAGAATGTAATATTTTTGCCTTATCTCTACAAGGTCGGATGGGTTACGTTTGAAGGTATGTTGGCTGTCCCCAACCTGCATCATAATCCACCCGACCCTCCATTGGAGGCAAAGCACTATAGTCAACCCTAATGTCCTGGACGAGGTCAGTCATATTAGTTATTCTATCTCCCATCTCAGAGGCTACAATGTAATTATCTAAGTCTCCCCATCAGAATGTGAAGAAGACATGAATTCAAAATTGAAGTTTAAAATACTTACGAAGTCAAACAAAAACACTGAAGGAAAGTGGCTAGAAATAGCTAAAATGACCGGAAGAATGTTAAAGAGATGAGACTAAACAAGAAAATTTTTAGGAGTTTCAATTCTTTTGTTTGCAAAAGCTAGGTGATTTTCATCCAAAACTGCTGCCTTTCATAGGTGGAAGTCTTTGACCCTAACTGTTGGATGTAAATCTAGACCATACAACCATTCATATAAGATTCAATCTGAGCTATCCATGACGTCTGCCACTTCATCTTCTATGGTCCAAATCAGATCATTTGGATCACGTGCACCACTACAGTTGCCTTCTATAAAACACGCCTGCAGCAGTCATCATTGTACATTAAATGCGATAACGGTTGAGTGTATGGAAAGTTGACCATTTCAGCTATCTTTTCTTGAAAACGTACAAGACAACAAATCATTTAGGTGCAATAATTGAAGATGCCTCGTGTTCCTAACGTTTCAACCGACCTTCCTCCTCAAAATTATTATGCTATAGCATTAGAGAATAGACTAAATACACTACTTTAGCCTCAAAATGGATAGCTTCGGAAAGCCTTCAGATATATGAACATCTTCGGAGCAAACAACCTCGAACAAAACAACCACTACAGGTGCTCTCCAACATTTTCTAAAGAATTAGAAACTTTAAAGTACACAATTTCGGATAACGCCCTCGATAAGTACCTCGACCAATTTATGATAATTCTACTATCAAATTTTAATTCTAATATAAATATTTATAATCAAACTTGGGGACTAT